>JAJHSJ010000002.1:511700-692915 GCA_021015155.1 Magnolia officinalis
TAAAAACACTCGTAAGGCCACCATGACGTTATTTTTCATCCAATTCGTTCATAAGGTCACACAAACTGATCCAAAACTTCCGTGACGCCCCGAGAGACTTTCAATGGTAGACATTTAATCCCTTGCTGCTTTTTGGAGTGTGGTACACTTGATCTTTGGATCTGTCTTATTTTTCTGCTCAAGATTTAAAACGAGCTCTCTAAATAGATGGTCGGTTTGGATATGACACATACCTAATAGTGGGACCCATAGAATTAGGTGACCTCAACACACCAGGCAGTTTGGTGGTGTGTCGTACACCAGCCAATCTGCTTACCTCCGCTAAAGGACATACATGCATTTGACCACTAAGACCTTGGATTAGGGGTGTACATGGAGTCAAACCAATTTGAGCTGGCCTTAGCTTGACTCAGCTCGGCCACTTGCTGGCATCGACTCAAACTCGGCTCGATTCGACCAGCAACTCAGGCTAGTACGAACCGAGTTCGAGCCGAGTTCACCATTACAGCATTTTCACAAACACCTGAACTACACCTTCAAAATCTCACTGTATTTAATACAGCAGCAATGGTTTTAATTATAGGTATTTTATCAAACAACTTCTAAACAACATAAAAATCAAGAAAAAAAAATGGTGTTAGCTTCATATATATACCTTCCTTGTCACCCGCCACACTTCTTTGAGTCATTTCATCAAACAATTGGTAAGCAACATTAATATCAAAGTAACTAAGTCACCGAACTGGTCCAGTCCGAATTGGATTCGAGTTGGGTTCGATCCAAGTCGAGTTGAGCAGGGTCCGCTCGAACTTGACTCGACCTGATTTTTAAGCTAAAAAAATCAGTGTGACTCGATCAGCTCAAACTCAGCTTCGAACCGGGTCAAATCGAACTTTATCGAGTCCAGTAGAGCAACCTAACCGAGCTAGCTCGGTTCATGTACACGTGGATGGAAGCGGATCAGCTGGTGTACCACACACCACTAATCGTGTGTTGATGTTACCAAGTTTTTTGAATCCCATCATAAGGTATATTTTATATCCCAACCGTCCTTTCATTTGGAGAGCTCGTCCTAAGGCTTGAACCGAAAAATAAGACAGATCCAAGGATCAAGAGGACCACACTGCGAAGCTATGGGGGATTGAAAGTCTACCGTTGAAACTCTTTTTGGGGTCACAGAACTTTTGGATCAATATGATTTTTTTTTTCTCTTCATGAACTGATTGGATGGAAAATAAATGCTATGGTGGGCCTACGAATGTTTTAACGGTGAGAATCATTGTCACACTACTATTTCTGGTGTGGTCCACTTAAGCTTTGGATATGGATCATTTTTGGTACCATGATTTAAATGATCTTAAAAATGGATGAACTGTGTGGATAATTATTTTGAGGCCATGTAACTTGTATCTCCTTTGAACCATTCCTACAACTCGGAGCTCGAGGAGCTGCAACGCTCATCTCCGCACGGGCGCGGATTAGATACTGACGAGGTCAGTAGCCAAATGGCTACTGAAGTGACGTCACCAAGCTCTGTGGACCCACCATGATGCAGTGTTTGTATACAAACCGTCCATCCATTTGGAGAGATTGCTTTATGGCATGAGAAAAATAATGAGATAGATATAAAGTTCAAGTGGACCTCACCATAGAAAGCAGTGGGGACAGTGACATCCACTGTTCAAAACTTCTTAGGGCCTGTTTGGCCGGACCGATCCCACGGTATTAGGAGGGATGGGATCACAATATCCCGGGATATGCATGACGAGCCAAACAGACTCGTGAACTTGTCCCGGGATATAAGCAATCCCATGGATCTTAAAACAATCCACTGACATCACCATCGTTACCTTAAAATTGATCCCATCCCTAGGTTGGACGGATTGGAAGGTAAAATCCCCGGATATGTTAGGTGTGCCAAACAGACCCAGTGAACTTGTCCCAGGATATAGCAATCCCATGGATCTTAAACCAATCCACTGACACCACCATCATTACCTTAAAATCCACCCCATCCCTCCTAATTCCATGGGATTTGCCCGGCCAAACAGGCCCTTAGCGGCCATAGAAGCTTCCGATCATGCTTACATTTTTTTTTTCACTTCATCTATCTCTATGTTAACTTATGAATAGGTTGGATCTAAAAAATACATCATGGTGGGCCCTATAATGTTTCAACGGGGGTGTGACTGATCCCACAGTTTTCTGTGGTGGGTCCAATTGAACTTTAGATCCATCTCATTCTTTTTCTCATGCCATAAAAAGATCTCTACAAATGGTTGGACGATATGGATACAACAAATGCATCATGGTGGGGTCCACAGTGCCTGGTGACGTCACTTAAGTAGCGATTTGGCTGACCTTGTCAGTATCTAATCTGCGCCCCGCACGAAACGTACCCACACCAGACACATCGCTGTACACCAGCCAATCCGCTTCCAACTTGGATACCTTGGTGGAGTGTGATGGATCATATACATGCACTCAGATATTTAGCAACTAAGGTGAAACCGTCCAAATTGGGACCCAATCCAGATGGGCCAAAATGAAATAAACACATTGAACCCGTTTTCTCAGTGGCTAATTTGTAGATATCCGATGAACAGTTACACTGAGAGTATATTCGGTGGTTGCAATCCAACAAACGAATCTCTATCAATCGACCTTCAGAACGGTCAGATCAATCTGATTTTTGGTTTTAATCCATGTACAGTGGGTCCCCGGATTTGGATGTTTTATTTTAAGTCCGTGCTACATGCGTTTTAAAGTATAAGAGTGTTGGGGGCCTTGCACAAAACCTTAGGATCTAGCCTCCCGAAACAAACCAGAATTATGGAATAATAAAGCAATGAAATAAATCAAAACATAAACCACACACTACACAAGAGATTTTTTACGTGGAAAACCCCCACAGAGGTAAAAACTATGGGACCTCGTCCAAATCAACAATCCACTATGAAGTAGAACGTTACAACCTTTTTCACTCACGCAAGAGTGGATAAACAATAAGAGAAACAAAGAAAACCAGAGAGATCTCACCGATTACGAGGACGTAAGAGCGCTGAGATATAGATTGCACCGTAATCACCTCCACGAGCATAACCTCTCTTCTATATAAGCTTCCTCTCTCTCTTCTCTCTCTCTCTCTCTCACCTTTGATATCTCTAAACCCTTCAGAAAACCCACTTGTGCTTTTTCATACACATCATCTTCCCTAAAAGAGCCCTAGGGACCCCTTTTTATAGTTTTAGGAAACTCATTTCCACATCTCAGTTGCGAAAGGACTTGCGAAATGAAATCTACACAAAATCGCGGAATGAATATGCATAACCTCGACTAGTCGTACCGAGTCCACAACCGGTCGAGCGCCACCCACGACCGGTTGAGGACCTCCCACGACCAGTCGAGCACCCCCGAAAAAATAGTCCATAGTCACTGGACTTTGAGTCAAGCCACGACTCGACTCCACGACTGGTCATGCACCAGCCCTCGACCGGTCGAGCAAGGCTCACGACCGGTCGAGCACGGGACAAAAAATCTCATCAAATCTCTCCCTTTTTGTCTCAAGAGGGATCCAACTTCTTCAAGTCATCCTGGTTTCTACAAACCTCAAACTTGCACTTGAGCAAACCCTTGGTCATCATGTCTGACCCATTATCGACCGTATGAACCTTCTCAAGCTGTAACACCTTCTGTTCCAAAATATCCCTAATCCAGTGATACCGAATCTCTATGTGCTTCGACTTGGAATGCTGACTTAGATTCTTGCTCAAGTGTATAGCACTCTGACTATCGCAATAGACCATGTGCTGCTCCTGCTTCAAGCTAAGTTCCTGCAGGAACCTTTTCATCCAAAGCATCTCTTTACATGCCTCTGTGACTGTAATGTACTCGGCCGCTGTCGTCGACAATGTTACGACCTTATGTAGCTTGGTCTACCAGGAAACCGCTCCCCCTGCAAACGTGAACATGAACTCTGATGTAAACTTCCTTAAGTCTATGTCACCTGTCATATCTGCATCTGTGCAGCCCTCTAACAAAGGTTTTTCATCACCATAGCATAGGCTCAACCTGGATGAGCCTCTTAGATACAGCAGTATCCACTTAACCGCTACCCAATGTTCTTTGTCAGGATTGGCAAGATACCAGCTGACAACACCAACCGCATATGCTATATCAAGGCGTGTACACACCATAACATACATAAAACTTCCTACAGCTGACGCGTAGGATATCTTCTGCATTTCTTCCACCTCTGTCTTTGTCTTGGGACACTGCATGTCGCTCAATCTGAAGTGACCATCCAATGGAGTACTGACCGGCTTCGCTGCATTCATTTTGAACCACTCTAGAATTTTCTCAATATACCGCTCTTGTGACAGTCAAAGATTCCTGCTGCTTCTATCACGGGTTTCCTTCATTCCTAAGATCTGTCTAGCTGGGCCCAAGTCTTTCATCACAAAAGACTTACCCAACTCCTGCTTCAGTCTGTCGATCTTTTTGATGTCTTTTCCCATGATGAGCATGTCATTAACGTATAAAAGCAGAACTAAGAAATCACCGTCTGAGAACTTGCGCGTGAACACACAGTGGTCCAACTCCGTTCTGTCATACCCATGCTGTAACATGAACTAGTCAAACTTCTTGTACCATTGTCGTGGAGCTTGTTTCAGCCCATACAAGCTCTTCCTCAGCCTACACACTATATACTCTTTGCCCTTGACTTTAAACCCCTCTGGTTGATGCATGTAGATCTCTTCTTTCAAGTCACCATGGAGGAAGGCAGTTTTAACATCTAATTGCTCTATCTCCAGATCCATGCTAGTCGCTAACCCAAGCAACACCTGTATGGATGTCATCTTCACCACTGGTGAGAATATCTCCTCAAAGTCTATACCTTTCCTCTGACCAAACCCTTTCACCACAAGTCTGGCCTTGAACCTTATATGTGAATTCTTCTGCTCAACCTTCTTTCTGAACACCCACTTATTACTCAAAGCTTTCTTGCCCTTAGGCAATTTCATCATATCATAGGTGTGGTTCTTATGCAAGGATTTCATCTTCTCTTGCATAGCTTTCAGTCACTCCCTCTTATGCTCATCGGCTAGGGCCTCAGAATAATCTTCTAGCTCTCCCCCATCAGTCAGTATAATGTACTCATGCGGCGAGTACCTCTTAGACGGTTGTCTGTCCCTAGATGACCTCCTCACCTGTGGCTCAACAGGTGGATCAAGTGGGGGCTGCTCCCCTAATCCATCTTCTGAAGGAACTCCCTCGTCCTCTGCACATTGTTGTACTCTCCCATTGTCAGGCACCACGGGAGGAATAACTGGATTCATGTCCACTGGCTCACCTAAACTAGGTTGATTCTTCTCTAGCTTACCAATGGTTATACACTGATCTTTAAAGAAAACCACATCTCTGCGTCTGACGAGCTTCTTCTTAGTCGGATCCCACAATCTGTAACTGAACTTTTCATCATCGTACCCTAACAACACACACTGCCTGATCTTCATATCGAGCTTGGACCTCTCGTCATTTAGTATGTGAACAGATGCTCTGCATCTAAACACTCTGAGATGGTTGTACGATGGATCATGTCCAGTCCACACCTTCTCAAGCAATTCTCCATTCAACGGGGCTGATGAAGACCTGTTTATCAAATATACTGTCGTGTGCATTGCTTCTCCCCAGAACTTCTTGAGCAATTTCGCATGGAATAACATGCATCTAATTCTCTTTACAATTGTGCGATTCATTGCTCAGCTACACCATTATGCTGGGGGGTCTTGAGAACCGTTTGTTCATGCCGTATACCCAGGGACTTGTAGTACTCATGAAAGTCACCAATGTATTCACCATCATTGTCAGTGAGGATGCACTTCAATGATCTACCTGTCTCTCTCTCGACCATAACATGAAACAATTTAAATACACCAACGACGTCGTCCTTGGATTTCAAAGCATACACCCAAACTCTCCTAGATGCATCATCTATAAAAGTGACAAAATACAATGCCCCACTCAAGGTTTTTGTCCTTATAGGACCACAAACATCAGAATAAACTAAATCTAATGCATGCATTTTATTAACATGAGAAGCAGATTTAATAAATGAAACTCTATGTTGTTTCCCTGATAAACAATCAAGATAGGTTTTGAGAGGTGTACCTGTCATGTCTGAAAGGAGTCGCTTCCTCACTAGTAGCTGAAGCCCTTTTTCACTCATGTGGCTTAGACGCCTGTGCCACATGTTAATAGCTGAATCTTCCACTGCGTTTAACCCACCCTCGCACACACTGACACTTGCCTTGTAAAGGGTACAACACTTCTTTCCTCTGGCCACGATTAACGAACCCTTGATCAGTTTTCATCGCCCATGAGCAAACCGACTTTCATAGCCATCATCATCCAACCTTCCCGTCGACATCAAGTTGAGGTGAAGGTGTAGGATATGTCTCACATCCCTGAGAACCAATGTGCAGCCTACATCGATTTTCACACAAATATCACTGAATCCCATGATCTTCGATATATCAGAATTTCCCATCTTCACAGTCTCATAGTCACCTGGCTTGTAGTTTATGAAGAATTCCCTGCGTGGAGTCGTATGAAAAGAAGTTCCCGAGTCTATCACCTAGTTGGTGTCCTGACTCATAGTCGTGAGACATACATCATGATCTGCTGAAAGAATAACTACAACGTCGCCATTTGAAATGACCGCAGTGGAATCTTATTCATCTTCTTTTCCTTTTCCTTTCATATCATTTTTAGCCTTACGACATTCATGCTTATAGTGGCCCTTCTTGCCATAATTCCAGCATTCAATATCTTTTCTGTTACTACTCGACTTGCCTCTTGATTTATCTCGGGCTTTCCCGCCCTTCTTGTTCTTTCCCCTCTCACGTTCCTGTGTCACAAGGGCCTCTTGCTGAGTAGACCTCTGAGACTTCCTCCCTATCTCTTCATTGAAGAGACAGCTAGTTACCTATTCCATGGATATCTTTCCGTCTGGCGCAGAGTTACTTAGAGACACCACCAATGTCTCCCAACTGTCAGGCAATGAACTAAGCAATAGCAAAGCCTGCAATTCATCATCCAAGACCATCTTCATAGAGGAGAGCTGGTTCACTATATTGCTGACCTCACTCATGTGCTCGGCCATAGAACTACCAGTCTTGAACTTGAGATTCACAAGCCGTCGTGTCAGAAAATTTTTATTACCAGCTGTCTTCCTCTCATACAGCCCTTCTAATTTCAATCATAGGCTAGCGGTTGAGGTCTCTGTAAACACATGGTGAAACACAGAATCATCCAACCATTGTCTAATAAACCCACCGCCTTTCGGTCCATCTTCTTCCAATCATCATCAAACGTATCCTTGGATTTTGCAGATATGCCTAAAATTGGAAAATATAGGTCCTTGCAAAAAAGAAAGTCCTCCATCTTAGCCTTCTATATGGTCCAGTTAGAACCATTGAGGCTGATCATCCTTGATGAACCACCTTCCATAATTCAAAACCTATCCTACCCGTTCAATGAACTTTGCTCTAATACCACTTTGTTGGGGGGCCTTGCACAAAACCTTAAGATCTAGCCTCCCGAAACAAACCAGAATTATGGAATAATAAAGCAATGAAATAAATCAAAGCACAAACCACACACCACACAAGAGATTTTTTACGTGGAAAACCCTCAAAGAGGTAAAAACCATGGGACCTCGTCTAGATCAACAATCCACTATGAAGTAGAACGTTACAACTTTCTTCACTCACGCAAGAGTGGATAAACAATAAGAGAAACAAAGAAAACCAGAGAGATCTCACCGATTACGAGGACGTAGGAGCGCTGAGATATAGATTGTACCGTAAATCACTTCCACGAGCATAACCTCCCTTCTACAAGCTTCCTCTCTCTCTTTCTCTATCTCTCTCACCTTTGATATCCCTAAACCCTTTAGAAAACCCTCTTGTACTTTTTCATACACCTCATCTTCCTTAGAAGAGCCCTAGGGACCCCTTTTTATAGTTTGAGGAAACTCCTTTCCGCGTCCCAGTTGCGAAAGGACTTGTGAAACGAAATTCGCACAGAATCGCGGAACGAATCTCCATAATCTCGACTGGTCGTACCGAGTCCACGACCGGTCGAGCGCCACCCACGACCGGTCGAGGACCTCCCACGACTAGTCGAGCACCCCCAAAAAAAATAGTCCACAATCGCTGGATTTTGAGTCGAGTCACGACTCGACTCCACGACTGGTCGTGCACCAGCCCTCGACCGGTCAAGTGAGGCTCACGACCGGTCGAGCACGGGACAAAAAATCCCATCAAAGAGTGCATGTGTATATAGAAACGTACTGTGCGGGAGTATCAAAGAACTCATCATCATACCTAACCTAAGGAGTACGAAGTACTGTATGTCGTTCAATGAATTCCACGTACTACAAAGTAGTGTCATATGTTGGAGAAGATCTGAGAGAAATTTACCATTGTACGACCCATTTATGGCCCATTTACCTTTTTAAGCCAACTTCTTTTTACCTCACCAAAATAAGCCCCAGCTGTACGGACGACTCACCAAAGGTCGAAAATGACCCTGCTTTTTTCCTTCAAGCGGATCGACTGGTGATCGAAGACGAGCGCTGACGCTCCTCGAACTCCGAGTTGTGCCAAGGGTTCAAAAGAGATCAAAGTCACATGGCCCCACAGTTATGTATTTATTATATCCACAACGTTCATCCATATTTCGAGATCATTTTGAAGCATTATCCAAAAAAAATCATATCCAAAGATCAACTGGACCACACCACAAAGAGCAGCAGGAAAAATGATTTTCACCGTTAAAAATTTTATAGGGCCCACCATAACATTTATTTTCCATCCAATCTATTCATAAAGTCACAGAGACTTAGATGAAGAGGAAAAACAAATTTCATAATGATCCAAAACTTCTGTAACCCCTAAAAGGGTTTCAATGGTAGACGTTCAATTCTCCACTGCATTTTACAGTGTGGCCCACTTGATAGTTAGATCTGTCTTATTTTTTGTCTCAAGCCTTAATATGAGCTCGTCAAATAGATGGATGGTTTGGATATAACACAAACCTCATGATGGACCTATAAAAGCAATGGATTCCACATAAAAATAAAAATAAAAATAAAAATAAAAAAGTGTCACGGCAGCCTGGTAGTTTTTTTTTAGTTTTTTTTATTATTTTACAAGAGAACTTTTTTACCCTTACATTTTTCTCCAGTACATAATTATGTAAATATGTATATATAAATATACAAATATTTTCCTATCTTTTAATTCATTTCTTTATCTATTTATTTAACAAGCATATCTCTTAAACTATAATGAGTTACCTAACGTACCATGTGATTTTGGGGTAGCAAAAGCTAATTTAGCCAACCAACCTAGTTATTTTCCAAGATTCCATCGGGTCGATGGTCAAAAATCCATTTCATTCACTTCGCGGTCAATTTCATTCATTTCATTCACTTCGCAGTCAATTTCATTCACCTCACAATCAATTTCAATCAGTTCGCGGTAAATTTAATTAACTTCACGATCAATTCCATGCATTTCGCGGTGAATTCCGACGAATTCCCTTCACTTCACGATCAATTCCATGCATTTCGAGGTCAATTCCCTTCACTTCACGGTTAATTTCATGCATTTCGTGGTCAATTCCCTTCACTTCACAGTCAATTCCCTTCACTTCGCGGTCAATTTCGTGCATTTCACGGTCAATTTCCTTCACTTCACGGTCATTTCCATTCATTTCACAGTTAACTCCCTTCACGTCACAGTCAATTCCATGCTTTCATTTCACGGTCAATTCCATGCATTTCACAGTCAATCCCAACTCGATGAGATGCATGGAATTGACCATGAAATGAAGGAATTGACCGTGAAGATGAATTGAATTGACCGTGAAGTGAAGGGGAATCGCCGAAATTGACCGTGAAATGCATAGAATTGACCGTGAATGCACGGAATTGACCGTGAAGTGAAGCGAATTGACTGTGAAATGCATGGAATTGACCGTGAAGTGAAAGGGAATCACCGGATTGACCATGAAATGAATGGAAATGAGCGTGAATGAAGGGAATTGACTGTGAAATGCATGGAATTGACCGTGAAATGAATTAAATTGACTGTAAAGTGAAGGAGAATCGCCGGAATTGACCGTAAAATGCATGAAATTGGCCGTGAAATGAAGGGATTGACCGTAAATGCACAAATTGACCGTGAAGTGAAGGGAATTGATCGTGAAATGCATGGAATTGACCGTGAAGTGAAGCAAATTGACCGTGAAATGAATTGAATTGACCGTGAAATGCACGAAATTGACCGTGAAGTGAAGAAATTGACCGTAAATGCATGAAATTGACTGTGAAGTGAAAGGGAATCGCCGGAATTGACCGTAAAATGCATGGAAATGATCGTGAAGTGAAGCGAGTTGACCGTGAAATGAATGGAAATGACCATGAAGTGAAGCGAATTGACCGTGAAATGCATGGAACTGACCGTGAAGTGAAAGGAATCGCCAGAATTTACCGTAAAATGCATGGAAATGACCGTGAAGTGAAGCAAATTGACCGTGAAATGAATGGAAATGACCGTGAAGTGAAGCGAATTGACCGTGAAATGCATGGAATTGACCATGAAGTGAAAGGAATCGCCAGAATTGATCGTGAAATGCATGGAATGACTGTGAAGTGAAGCGGAATCGCCAGAATTGACCGTGAAATGCATGGAATTGACTGTGAAGTGAAGGGAATTGTCCGTGAAATGAATGAAAATGATTGCGAAGTGAAGTGGAATCATCGGAATTGACCGTGAAATGCATGAAAATGACCGTGAAGTGAAGGGAATTGACCGTGAAATGCATGGAAATGACCGTGAAGTGAAGCGGAATCACCGGAATTGACCATGAAATGCATGGAATTGACCGTGAAGTGAAGGGAATTTACCATGAAATGCATGGAAATGACCATGAAGTGAAGGGAATTGACCGTGAAATGAATGGAAATGACCGTGACGTGAAGCAGAATCATCAGTATTGACCGTGAAATGTATGGAATTGACCGTGAAGTAAAGGGAATTGACCATGAAAAGCATGGAAATGACCGTGAAGTGAAGGGAATTGATTTCACGGTCAATTCAATTCATTTCATGGTCAATTCCCTTCAGTTCACGGTCAATTCCATGCATTTCACGGTCAATTCCCTTCACTTCACGGTCAATTCCATGCATTTCACGGTCAATCCTAACGATTCCCTATCACTTCACGGTCAATTCCATGCATTTCACGGTCAATTCCCTTCACTTCACAGTCAATTTCGTGCATTTCACGGTCAATTCCCTTCATTTCACGGTCAATTTCATGCATTTCATGGTCAATTCCGGCGATTCCTCTTCACTTCACGGTCAATTCAATTCATTTCAGGGTCAAACCCCTTTACTTCACGGTCAATTCCATGCATTTCACAATCAATTCCCTTCACTTCACTGTCATTTCCATTCATTTCACGGTCAATCCTGGCGATTCCCTTTCACTTCACAATCAATTCCCTTCACTTCATGGTCAATTTCGTGCATTTCACGATCAATTCTCTTCATTTCACGGTCAATTCCATGCATTTCACGGTCAATTCCGGCGATTCCCCTTCACTTCACAGTCAATTCAATTCATTTCACGGTCAATTCCCTTCACTTCACGGTCAATTCCATGCATTTTACGGTCAATTTCCCTTCATTTCATGATCAATTCCATGCATTTCATCGAGCCGGGATTGACCGTGAAATGCATGGAATTGACCATGAAGTAAAGGGGAATCGCCAGAATTGACCGTGAAATGCATGGAATTGACCGTGAAGTGAAGGGAGTTGAACATGAAATGAATGGAAATTACTGTGAAGTGAAGGTAATTGACCGTGAAATGCATAGAATTGACTGCGAAGTGAATGGAATTGACCGTGAAGTGAAGGGAATTGACTGCGAAATGCATGGAATTGACCGTGAAGTGAAGGGAATTGACCTCAAAGTGTTTGGAATTGACCGTGAAGTGAAGGGAATTCGCCGGAATTCACCACGAAACACGTGGAAATGAAGTGAATGAAATTGACCACGAAGTGAATGAAATTTACCGCGAACTGAATGAAAATGACCGTGAACTGAATGAAATGAATGAAATTGACTGCGAACTTATTAATATTTACTGTGAAGTGAATGAAATGGATTTTCAACCATCGACCCGATGGAATCTTGAAAAATAAACAGGTTAGTTAGCTAAATTAGCTTCTCCTACCCCAAAATCATATATGATATGTTAAGTAAGTCATTCTAGTTTAGGAAATATGCTTGTTAAATAAATCGTAAAGAAATGAATTAAAAGATAGTAAAATATTTTTATATACTTATATATACATATCTACGTAATTATGTACTTAGAGAAAAATGCAAGGAAAAAAAATGTACTCCTTGTAAAATTTAAAAGTAACATAAAATAAAATAAATGGTTAGATTGCGGCGGCACTACCATCAGTCTGGCCGTTCTTTTTTTTCTATGAAATCTCGTTGCTTTTATGGGTCCCATCATGAGGTCTGTATTATATCCAAACCGTCCATCTATTTGGCAAGCTCATATTAAGGCTTTAGGCAAAAAATCAGGCAGATCTAACTGTCAAGTGGACCACACTTTAAAAGGCAGTGGGGAATTGAACGGCTACCATTGAAACCTTTTTAGGGGTTACAGAAGTTTTGGATCATTATGAAATTTGTTTTTTCCTCTTCATCCAGGTCTCTCATTGACCTTATGAATAGATTGGATGGAAAATAAATGTTATGGTGGGCCCTATAAAATTTTTCACGATGAAAATCAATTTTTCCGATGCTCTTTGTGGTGTGGTCCAGTTGATCTTTGGATATGATTATTTTTTTCGGATAATGCTATGAAATGATCTCGAAATCAATTTTTCCGATGCTCTTTGTGGTGTGGTCCAGTTGATCTTTGGATATGATTATTTTTTCGGATAATGCTATGAAATGATCTCAAAATATGGATGAAAGTTGTGGATATAATAAATACATAAGTATGAGGCATGTAATTTTGTTCTCTTTTGAACCGCTCGTACAACTCGGAGTTCGCGGAGCGTCAGCGCTCATCTTCGAGCACCAGCCGATCCGCTTGAAAGAAAAAGCAGGGGGCATTTCGACCTTTGGTAAGTCGTCCGTACAGCTGGTGCTTATTCTGAAGAGGTCAAAAGAAGTGGGCTCAAAAGGTCAATAGGCCGAGTCGGGATCCTCTGTTATCGGGTCAGCAAGATTTTCCTGCTACCCTAGTGGTTTGGCGTCCGAAGCTTTTTTTTAATTTTTTTTAATTTTTTCAGCGAGTGTTGACGTGGACCAATGAATTTTCGCCATAAATGAGTCGTACAGTGGTAAATTTCCCAAGATCCAATGTGCATTTTTACCCCCAGTAATAGTATGGAAATTCATCCAGAGTACACGTGGTATATACAAAATCTAATCCAGACCATTGAAAACAACCGAACCATCTTGGATGGAGTGTAAAGCCAACTTCACACTGACCGGACAAATCTATCCGTCCAATCTGTGGCCATGAAAACGGATTGTTAGAAAAGTGCTGGTGAAGAACTTAAATTCACAGGGTAAAATCGTACAGTAAAATTTTATATATATATATATATATATATATATATATATAATATATATATATATATATATATATATATATATTCAGATGCACCATTCCATCGTGTGCCACACCACCTACATAAAGTTTCAGAGGTGCCGTGCACCATTAAAATATTTATAACCATTTTTTGGGCCCACTGAGATGTGGTTTGTAAATTCAGCCCATCCATTATGTGTGTCCCACTTGTAAGAGGGTTCAGACCAAGTTTCAGGCGCATGAGAATTTCAGGTGGGCCCAACAAGTGCTTTTATATGTTTTTAGCATGTCTTAACATAATTTTAGATGGTATGGCTCACCTGAGTTCCGTATACGGCTGATTTTTAGGATATCCCATAATTTAAAGGGAACGCATCAAATGCACGGTGTTGATATTCGAAATACATCACGGTGGGGCCCACATAACTCGACCTCATAGGACGTTAAAATCATCTCGAGCGCATTGTACCTTTTCCATATATATATATATATATATATATAAAAGAACGGTTTTAGGCTACACCCCAAACAATAACAGGTCCACACCGTTTTGATGGTCTGGATTGTGGTGCAAGCGCAGATGACGATTGGGTTGCCACAATTTACTACTTTGTGAGTACCGTATTAGATAAATAATTTGGAAACGGATGGGCTACTCCCCCCACCAGCCAATGGCTGATAGTCGATGCTCTGGTGACCCACCATGATGTACGTGTATCATCCAAGCCGTCTATATATTTTTCTAGATCATTTTATGGAATGAGACCAAAAATGAGTTAAAATATCAAATCAAGTTAACCACATTATAAGAAAGAGTGTTGAATGAATGTCGGCCATTAACAAAATTTTGGAGGCCATACAAGTCTTGGAAACCCATAACCTAATCAACAGATTGAATGTAAAATAAACAGTACAGTGGGCCTTAGGAGACTTTTAATGGTTGATATCTAATCACTATTGTTTTCCTTTGGTATGTTCCACCTGAGATTTATATCCCTCTCGTTTTTGGGATCAAGATTTAAAATGATCTGTAAAGACGGATGAATGGAATGGATGAAACACATACATCATGTGGGGCCCACAGAGCACCGACCATCAGCCACCGGGCTGGTCGCAGGGGAGTAGCCAGCCAATCCTTTTCCAAATAATTTATAGAAAGTAGGGCCCGATTCACAGCTTCTAAACGGGGAAACGGATCGGCTACTCCCCCTGCCACCTGCCAATGGCCGGTGTTCGATGTTCAGTGGGCCTCATCATGATATATGTGTTTCATCCATGCTGTTCATCTATTTTTCTAAATCGATTTTTGGGATGAGACAAAAATTGAGATGTATCCCAATCTCAAATGGACCACATTACAGGAAACAGTGTTAATTAACGTTAACCATTAAAACTTTTTGGGGCCATAAAAGTTTTGAATCAAATTTATCTTTGCTTTTTACGTTCATCTGGATCTTTATGACCCAATCGACAGATTGAATTTCAAATAAACAATATAGTGGGCCTTAGGAGAATTTTAATGGTGATTATCCAATCACTATTATTTTCCTATAGTGTGGTCCAGGCACTAAAATGATCTGTAAAAAATGGATTAACAGATTGGATGAAACACATAGATCATGGTAGGGCCTACAGAGGACCGACCACCAGCCACGGGGCTGGTGTCAGGTGGAGTATCCAATCCGTTATACAAAAACGGGGCATTGTATACCCATTGTTGGACGGCATGTCGCGACTCGGTCATGTGGATACGCTTTGCTGCTGGAAAAGTTCCGTGGGCCCACCATAATTTATATTTTCTTTTATCCACGCTGTCCATCCATTATTCATGATTTTTAGGGCGATGCCGTTTGGCTAGTGGTCCTAATGTCAAATTCTTGTGAGCCCACTATAACTAATGTGTTTTATCTGTTTCAGGTGATGAGCCCAAAAATGAAGCAGATCTAAGTCTTAGGTGAACCACACCACAAGAAATGATTGGTTTGAATGGTCACCGATGAAAACTTTTTGAGGAGAAGTTTTTTTGTTTTTTCCCTTCGTCCCTGCCTAAGTGATTTGCCCTTCAAGGGTTTGAAGGTTAAATAAACATTATATTAAACATTAGGAAGTTTTTAACTGTGGAAGTTCAATAAACATTATTTCCATATGGTATGGTCCACTTAAGATTTGGATTTACCGCGCATGCCCTAAAATGAGTTGGCAAAATGAATGGACGGTATTGATAAAAAACACATTATAGTGCACGGTGCCCACAAAGCTTTGACACCAAGTAATAAAATGAGGCCCATCTAAATCTCAGTGGACCACACAATAGGAAACAATAGTGATTGAACCCTCCACTAAAAACTTCCAATGGTTCACAGTAATGTCCACTTGCCATCTAACCTGTTGATTAGGTCAATAAGACCTTAGTGAAAGGAAAATACAAGTATTTAATTAGATCCACAACTTTTGTAGGCCCTGTTGAGAAGTGGAGCCACATCTGGGGCTGTCCGCGATCAGTCGAGGTTGCGCGGATTTCGTGTCGCAAGTCCTTTCGCAACTGGGATGCGAAAGGAGTTTCTCGGATTTCGTGTCGCAAGTCCTTTCGCAACTGGGATGTGAAAGGAGTTTCGCGGATTTCATGTCGCAAGTCCTTTCGCAACTGGGATGCGGAAAGGGAAGTTGCCAAAACTATAAATTGGGGTCCCTAGGGCTATTCTAGGTTAAAAGTGAATTTTAGGAAATTATTCTGAGGTGTGGGCAAAGGATTTTCTCTGTACTTCCAAGGGAGAGGTTAGTATATTGCCTTGTAATCTTCGTTTCTCTTCATAGTGGAATTTGCATCCGTGGTTTTTTTCCCTAGTTTGGGGTTTTTCCACGTATATCTTGTCTTGTGGTTTGTTTTGTTGCTTTGATCTATTTCTAGTTTATATTTCTTCCTGTCTATCTTTGTGGGTGAGGCCTTAGATTGGATCTAGGCTCACTGCGTTGTTGGCGTGCTGCGCAACAACTGGTATCAGAGCTATTGGTTTAGTTCTATTGAAGCGATGGCAGAAGATGGGAAAACTAGAATTGAGAAGTTTGATGGTTCAAACTTTGCCTTCTGAAAGATGCAGATTGAGGATTATTTGTATCAGAATGACCTCTATATTCCTTTAGGAGGAAAAGAGAAGAAACCAGAAAAGTTGACAGATGATGAATGGTTTTTACTGGATAGGAAGGCTTTAGCAACGATCTGACTCTCTTTGTCTAAGAGCGTCGCCTTCAATATATCCAAGGTAAAAACGACAAAAGAATTAATGGAAGCCCTAGCCACCATGTATGAAAAGCCCTCAACATCCAACAAGGTTCATCTTATGAAACAGTTATTCAACATGAAGATGTCAGATGGTGGGAGCATGGCTGAACATCTAAACGAGTTCAATACAGTCACGAGCCAGTTGGAATCCGTTGGCATTACTTTTGAGGATGAGGTCAGGGCGTTATTGATCTTATCCAGTTTGCCAGATAGTTAGGATGGTTTGGTGATTGCTGTGAGCAATTCTTCAGGATCGACAAAGCTGAAAATTTGATGATGTGGCCGGTCTAATTCTCAGCGAAGAATCTAGAAGGAAGGCATCAGGAGTTTCAGGGGATTCAGATAATGCTCTAAACGTTGAAGGAAGAAGAAGATCGCTGAACAAAGGAGGCAATAAACACGGGCGTTCTAAGTCAAGGAATAAGTCCAAGGGACCGAAAGACAAATACGGGTATTGGCATTGCGGCAAGAAGGGGCACATGAAACGTAATTGCATGGCGCGTAAGAAACAAGAAGGAAGCTCTCAAGGTGGAAAAGATTCAGTGAATCTGTCTGAGGAGACTGACACAGAGGCGTTGATCTTGTCTCTTGATGCGAGGAATGAGTCTTGGGTTATAGACTCGGGTGCTTCGTTTCATGTTACTTCATGTAAAGAAGTTCTGCGTGATTATGTGTCAAGTGACTTTGGGAGAGTCTACCTGGGTGATGATGAGCCGTGCAATATTGTTGGAAAGGGAGATGTTCATGTAAATCAGAAAGACGGAACGATCTTGAAATTGAAAGATGTCAGACATGTACCGAGTTTGAGACGTAATCTGATCTTAGTGGGACAGTTGGCTGATACCGGTTATGTGACGACATTCACCAGTGACTCCTGGAAGATCACAAAAAGTGCCTTGGTAATATCTCGAGACAAAAAGGAAGGTACTTTGTACGTGACTTCAAAATCGTATAATTCACTTGCAGTCGAATCAACTGGAGTGAATGGGCAGTTATGGCATCAGAGGCTGGGACATATGAGTGAGAAAGAGATGAAAGTGCTATTGTCAAAAGGGAAGCTACCAGGGCTGAAGTCTATTGACTTGGAATTTTGCGATAACTGCGTGTATGGCAAGCAGAAGAGGGTAAGCTTCAAGAAAACGGGACGCGTTCCAAAGACACATCTGTTGGAGCTTGTACACACTGATGTGTGGGGACCGCACAGGTATTATCTCTTGGTGGCTCACGTTATTTTGTTACCTTTATTGATGATGCTAGTAGAAAACTGTGGGTCTACTTCTTAAAACAAAATCTGATGTATTTGATGTATTAAGAAGTAGAAAGTTATGGTAGAAAATGAGACAGGTAAAACAGTAAAGTATCTCAGATCTGACAATGGGGAGAGTATTGTGATAAGAGGTTTGAGGCGTATTGTGCAGCAAATGGAATCAAACATCAGAAAATGATTCCAGGGACACCACAGCAGAATGGTGTTGCTGAGCGCATTAACAGGACCATCCTTGAGCACACCAGGAGCATGAGGTTACATGCAGGGTTGCCCAAGACCTTTTGGGTAGATGTTGTGAATACTGCCGCATATCTCATCAATAGAAGTCCCTCAGCACCATTGGATGGTGGGCTACCAGAAGAAGCGTGGACTGGGAAAGAAGTGAACCTTGCACATCTCAGAGTGTTCGGTTGCACTTCATATGTTCCACATTGATGCAGAGCACAGAAACAAGCTGGATGCGAAGTCCAGTAGGTGCACGTTTATAAGCTATGGGCAACATGATTTTGGCTACAGGTTCTGGGATGCAGAAAACAGAAAATCATCAGAAGCAAGGACGTAGTCTTTAATAAAAAAGTGATGCATAGGGACAGTGTGCAAGAAAATAAGGCCGGTTAGCACTCCATTAGTCAACCACTTCAAGTTATCTAAGGAGCAAGGTGCAAAGACACAGGAGGAACAGGACTACATGGCTAAAGTCCCATACACGTCAGCTATTGGGAGTCTCATGTATGTATGGTGAGCACGAGGCCAGACATTGCTCAAGTAGTGGGAGTTGTTAGCAGGTTCATGAACAACTCCGGGAAAGAACATTGGGAAGCTGTGAAGTGGATCCTTAGGTACTTGGTAGGTACTAAGGATGTAGGGCTGTGTTATGGTAGATCGAAAATCAAGTTACAAGGCTACGTGGATTCAGATTTGGCAGGAGATATCGACAGCAGAAGAAGCATTACGGGTTATGTTTTTACTCTGGATAGTGCTGCAGTCAGTTGGGTCTCTCAGTTACAAAAGATAGTATCTATCAGTACGACAGAAGCAGAATATGTTGCGGCTACAGAAGCATGCAAGGAGATGGTGTGGATGCAAGGTTTTATGAAAGAGTTGGGTAAGAAGCAAGCAGATTGCAAACTGTACAGTGACAGTCAGAGTGCAATACACTTGGATAAGAATTCAGCCTTTCATTCAAGGACCAAGTATATTGCCATCAGATATCACTTCATACGTTCATTACTGGAAGATGGATCGATTGCTCTGGAGAAGATTCATACAAGTGAGAATCCTGCGGATATGCTGACCAAGGCGGTCACAAGGGAGAAGCTAAAGCTCTGTTCAGCTTTAATTGGTCTTCAGGCTTGAAGACGGGGAGGTGATGCACTCCGAATGAAGAAGACAAAGGTTTATGGAGATGTATCTCCAAGTGGGAGATTGTTGAGAAGTGGAGCCACATCTAGGGCCGCCCATGACCAGTCGGGGTTGCGCGGATTTCGTGTCGCAAGTCCTTTAGCAACTGGGATGCGAAAGGAGTTTTGCGGATTTCGTATCGCAAGTCCTTTCGCAACTGGGATGCGGAAAGGGAAGTTGCCAAAACTATAAATTGGGGTCCCTAGGGCCTATTCTAGGTTAAAGGTGAATTTTAGAAAATTATTTTGAGGTGTGGGCAAAGGATTTTCTCTGTACTTCCAAGGGAGAGGTTAGTATATTGCCTTGTAATCTTCGTTTCTCTTCATAGTGGAATTTTGCATCTGTGGTTTTTTTACCCTAGTTTGGGTTTTTCCACGTATATCTTGTCTTGTGGTTTGTTTTGGATTGCTTTGATCTATTTATAGTTTATATTTCTTCCTGTCTATCATTTGTGGGTGAGGCCTTAGATTGGATCTAGGCTCACTGCGTTGTTGGCATGCTGCACAACAGGCCCATGCAGTTTTTAATAGCCAATGTTCAATTACCATTGTTTTCTGTGGCATGGTCAACCTAAGATTTAGATATGCCTCATTTTTGGGCTCATGGCTTAAAAGCGGTAAGATGGATATAAAATACATACATGGTGATGGAACCATAGAGCATTGTGGCAGGGATCCAGGCATTCATCCGGATGTGGATTGCGGGTGACCTAATTTGTAGGGCTCACCGTTTTGTATGTGATTTATCCATGTTGTCCATCAATTTTACTAGCTTATTTCAAGGCATGATCAAAAAAAAGGTACGTCAAGTGGTACCACACCATAGGATATGGAGGGGATTGAATCCTACCATTGAAAACTTTTTTGTGGGCCATAAAAGTTTTGGATGAAGCTGACATTTGTGATTTCCCTTCATCCAGGTTTGTGTAACCTGTGAACAGGTTCCATGGAAATGAACGTCATGATGGGCTGTACGAAGGTTTCAACGGTGGGTCTGTTATCCTTACTGTTTGCTGTAGTGTGGTCCACCTGAGCTTTGGATCTGCCTCGGTTTTACGTTTATGCCCGAAAATGAGCTGAAAAATGGATGGATGGCGTGGATAAAACACATACATCACGGTAGGCCCCACAAAAGTTGGTTCGTCATGCTCTGGACAGAGAAATATTATTGCTCTGCTGATCAGGAAGATCACGCTTGTGCGAGAAAGATGGACGGCTATAATAAAAGGTTCCTAACTCAAAATTCATCGTACGTAATTTGGATCACTTGATGAGTCTTCCACCGTAATCTTTGGTACACGGCAGATTCATAGAACACAGTCTGATGAATGGCCCAGATCAATCCCATGTCCGCCATCAGACGGTGGGAACGAGGCCCCACATAGTAGCTGGGAGGCGGGCCCCACATTCTATAAGACCCGAAGAAGTTTTTAATTGTGGGCGTTCAATCCACCACTGTTTCTTATGGTGTGGTCCACACGAGATCTGGATCTGCATCGTTTTTGGGTTCATACCCTGAAATGCTCTCTAAAAATTGATGGACGGCATGGATAAAACACACACATCATAATGCCATTAAATGGGGAGCGGATTAGGTGAGACGCGATCCACATAGATGCGTGAGACCCCTGACTGTGGGGCCCATTTTGACGTATATGACTACATCCACTTCGTCCATCTGTATTGAAAACTCATTTTAGGATATGATCCAAAAAATAAAGCAGATCTGACCATTAAAAACTTCTTGTGGACCACAAAAGATTTGGATCAATATGATATTTGTGTGGTCTCTTCATACAGGTCTTTGTGACCTTATCAACAGGTTGGATGGAAAATAAACATTCCGGTGGAATCCTTAAAGATTGTATTGCTGGGGATTCAATCACGACTGTTTCATATGGCATGATCCACCTAAGATTTGGGAATGCTTAATTTTTGGGATCATACCCTAAAATGAGCTTTCAAAATGGTTAGACGGTGTGGATTCAAGGCACATATATCACAGTGAGGCCCACAGTCAGGGGTCCCACCCTCCTCAGTGGATCCTGGGTCTCACCTAATCCGCTCCCCAGTGAATGAAGGGAAAGGAAATGAGTTACGATAGGAGCTGTCAAGGCAGGCGCGTATGGACCCATGCACGTTCGTCGCCACCCCTTTAAAGAATCTTAATCTGCAACCGGATAAGTGGATCCTGTGGTTGTAATGCCCCCGTACGCATAGAGATGGATAGAGAGAGAGAGAGAGAGAGAGAGAGAGAGAGAGAGAGAGAGATTAGTCCTTTGAAAGTGATTTCAAGAGAAAGGAGAGATGGCTTTGTGTCTCTTTATTTGAGTGTCAGGGAGAGAAAGAGATGGATTTTGGGTCTCTTTATTTTTAGTGACTCGGAGAGAGAGAGAGAGAGAGGTCTAGACTAATGGGATTGAGAGCCTGTGTTATTTTATAGGGAGAGTCAGGCACACCAATCAAAGCCTTTATTTAGATATCTTTTATCCTCCTCCATCACCACCACCACTTCCAGACTAGCCATGAGTAACAGCAGCTACATCACCCATAAAGATGATGATATCATTAGCTGGTTCGAAGAGGTAGCCGAGAACGCAGCTTACGTCCAGACACAGACACTCCGCCGAATAATCGAGCTGAATTTCGGAGTCGAATACCTGAGAAAATGGCTTGGTGACATAAAGATCCAACACGTGGAGCCAAATGCACTCGAATCTCTATACACTTCGTTGGTCCCCCTTGTTTCGCATACAGATTTAGAGCCTTTCATTCAAAGGATCGTAGATGGAGATTCCTCCCCGCTCCTCATTCAAGAACCAATCACCACTCTCTCCCTAAGGTAGCCTTACTTATCTTTATCTCCCTTTCTTTCTTTTTTAATCTTTTCTTGATTCTATATATTTAACTCTATGAAGTAAGAAAACCCCTTAATAAAAGCTCATGAAATGATCTTGCTGAGGTAGTATTGTGTTTTTCCTTAATTCTTTTTTTTTTTTTTAATATATTCCTAGTTCTGGTTATTCTGAAAGAGAGCCCATCAAAGGAAATGAATAGGAGTATCCCCCATCTTTTATATTGAAAGTTCCAAGAAAACCATTCAAAGAAAAATGGGGATCGTACATGTTTAATATAGTATCTTGCCTTTCTTAATTTCTCACTTTTCTTAATTACACTAAGCAATTGCAAGAAAACCCATTACAAAAAATGAATGTGAATCTCTTCCTATTAATAGTCCACTATCGCTTTACTCTTTTTCTTCTATTTTTTTCTGTTCTTTTTTTTTTTTTTCATTTTTGGTTTCCAAGGTTTTAAGTGTGGTGCATGAAGGACAATGAATCTTTGCCTAAGACAATCTTGTACTTTTGTTTTCTCTCTTTTCTAAGTTATAGGCAAGCTGCACGGGCAACTCATTAAAGAAAAAATTGACTTTACACTTTCCATGGCTGTTTCATGATTTCCCTTTTATATTCATCCATATCTCATCGTAAGGAGAGTGCAAGAAAGCCCATTTAGAAAAATGAAAATTTATTGAATACAACATATGTATATCTGTATGATATTTCAAATGGTTATAGTTATTCTTTTTCTGTTTATTTCTTTTATAGTTCTCTTCTTTATCATATCTATGATGATTTGAATGTTGCTCCTCTTTAATTTTCTTATAAAAAATTATAATATATTTGCAGCTCAGGGACCACAGATGGAAGACCTAAGTATGTCCCTTTCACAAAGCATAGTGCGCAGGCTACCCTTGAGGTTTTCAGGTTGGCAGCTGCCTACAGATCAAGGTTTGCCACTGAATTTCAAGCTATTATATGGATGTTCCCTTTTTCTTTTTTTCTCTTTTTAGCACAAGTCATGTATTCCCATTGGCACAATAACATTGTGTGACAAGCATCTCCCACCATCCATCAATGGCAGGGAGGGAATCTTATGCACTTGAAAAGTTTTAGATGGCTGCCAACTTTTCAAAAAGCGGGCCAGGTTATGTGCAGATGGTTGGTGATGTGTGATACACATTATCATGTATACTGTTTGGTACCCACAACTTTTCCCTTTTCCTTTCATTTTTTTTTTTTTTCTAAAATGAAATTTTTCTCAAGTTGGGTTCATGCTTCATATATAGGATCATATATAATATTTTATTTCATTTGTACCTCTCTCTCTCTCTCTCTCTCTCTCTCTCTCTCTCTCTTGGGTGGGTTCTTTTGTTACGTACATCTGGCATCAGGCATGCCTCCTTTTCATTTTCTATGATTCCGTACTCCTGGTTGTCTTCATTTCTGTATTCCTCGTCTCTCTAGCCTTCTTCTTTCTATTGCCTTTCATTTGTCTTGCTTGTCATCTTAGGGTGTTATCATCATCAGCTTCTTCTTCTTACCACAATATTATCTATGTTCTTCATTATACTTGTAAAACAGTCTAGAAAAGTTTCATGCTTTCTTTCATTTAAATTTTCTTCTTTCTTTTGCTATGTAAACATACAAATCTTCCCTATACATTTTCCTCCCCTTGTAAATTAATTCCATTTTGTCATACGTACGTGATCATGTTTAGACCATTGGTTCGTTGGGTACTTTTATATCTCAAACCTATACATCTTAACATTTTGGCCTCTTTATGGAAACTGATATTTAGACCTTCTCTTAATAATTCATACTCCCTTTAGGTGTTAGAATAGGATTCTTATGTACTACCCTCCTAATTATACCAAGACTACAAAAAATGGGAGTGTGTTTTAAAACCATAAGGTGTACACATCATCACATTTTCTATCTTGTTTTGTTATTGGGTACCAGAGTCTTTCCAATAAGAACAGGTGGAAGGATCCTAGAATTCATCTACAGCAGCAAACAGTTCAAAACCAAAGGTGGACTGACTGCAGGCACAGCCACAACCCACTACTATGCGAGTGAGGAGTTTAAGATCAAACAAAAGACCACAAAATCATTCACATGCAGCCCTTATGAAGTAATCTCAGCTGGAGACTACAATCAATCCACTTACTGTCATCTACTCCTGGGCCTTGTATTCTCTGATCAAGTAGAGTTTGTCACCTCCACCTTTGCCTTCAGCCTAGTTCAAGCCTTCACAGCTTTTGAGGAGTTGTGGGAAGAGATATGTAAGGATATCAAGGAAGGGAATCTAAGTCCTAAAATCACCTCATCAAAGGTTAGAAAAGCTGTGTTGGACTCTTTCTCTTCGAACCCATCTCTAGCATTGAGGATTGAAGAGAAATGCAAGGAATTAAAAGGTGTGGAATGGATGTGTGTGATTCCCAAGCTGTGGCCCAATGCCAAGTATGTTTATTCAATAATGACGGGATCAATGCAGCCTTACTTGAAGAAACTAAGGCATTACGCAGGGGATTTGCCTTTAATCAGTGCTGATTATGGTGCAACAGAAGGGTGGATTGGAGTGAATGTGGATCCTTCTTCTCCTCCAGAGAAGGCTACATTTACTGTTGTGCCCACATTTTCTTACTTTGAATTCATACCGCTATACAGACACAAGGAAGACACTGAAATGGAGGACGATTTTATAGAAGCAGAGCTAGTGCCTCTCTCACAAGTCAAGGTTGGCAAGCAATATGAGGTGGTGCTCACCACTTTTACAGGTGCTCTCTCTCTCTCTCTCTCTCTCTCTCTCTTTTTATCTCTCTCTCTCTTACGATAGCAAACAATGAGTGGATGTCATCCAGTACTCTGACTATCATGCACGCCTTCACATAATGTACACTGACCGTCTACACAACTATCAAATGTTTGTCCTCTCTCACACGCACACGCACACGAGTATAAAATGACCAACCATAAAGGTTTTCACTATTATTGTTGTGTGACAGACCTCGATGCCCTACCCTACTCTAATATGTTAGTGACATCCACTCAATTCTCATGCATCCCTCACATAATCACTCTCTGCCCATTCTGCACGCCTTATCAGGGAATCTGCCGCGCAGATAAGTGTACGTCTTTTCATCATCTAGCATACATGTGTGGCCTACCTTTAATGTATATATGGTATAACCACGCCGGACGCAGATTGCGTCCTACCATCTGGGAACGGGCAGGAGCTCATATTTGGGTCTTATCCATGCCATCCATCCATTTCTCTTCTCCATGTCATTTTAGGAAATAAGTCCAAAACTGAGGCAGATCCAAGGCTCAAATGGACCACACCACAGGAAACAGCAGTGATAATGATTATCACCGTTGAAACTTTTCTAAGGCTCACCATGATGTTTATTTGCCTTCCAACATATGCATATAAAGTTATATAAACCTGGATAAAGAGAAAACACAAATATAAGCTTCACTCAAAACTTTTGTGGCTCTTTAGAAGTTTTCAAGGATAACATTTTAATCCCTACTGTGTAGTCTACACATGTTTTGGATCTAAATCAATTTTGGGCTTATATCAAAAAATGGTAGGAAAAAAATGTATGAGCCCGTCCCAGCTAGAGACGGGCAAGAGTAGGATGCAATCCGCATCCAATTACACCGTTCATCTATTTTTCCTTTCATTTTAGGGCATACACCAAAAAATAAAATAGATTCAAATCTCATATTCTCAGGTAGACCGTATAATAGGAAACCATGGTGATTGAACACCATTATAAACTTCCCTAGACCATTGTAACACACATTGTAACGTTTATATTCCATGGTATGGGCCACCTGATATTTGGATATGCTTCAATTTTTGGAGGATGGACAGTTTGGGTATTCAATACATACATCAAGGTGGAGCCTATGGTCAAAGACACCTAGATGCATAGCTCAAGTGGTAGATTGAGTGAAAGATACCTCGTTTCGACACTGAGGTCTTGACATCGATTCCCTAGTGGGGTGGCTAACAGTGAAGTGTGATGTGAGAATGGGTGTACTAACAAGCCAACAAAAAAAAGGTGGAGCCTACAGTCAAAGCCACCCAATGGTAGGTGAGGCCAGGCTGCACCTAATCTGCTCCCACGGCAGTGATCCGCCCTTTAAAAAAATAAATAAATAAATAATAATAATAAGAATAATTTTTTTAAAAAAAAAAATCATTGAATCCTGCCTGATCATGTGAACAGTCACTCTGATCAAAGATGTTTGCTTAAGAATGACCCAAAATGCAATGTCGCCACTAGAAAGAGCTATTATTACCAACCAGTTGGATGTGATTTGCTGAAATGATTAGGGAGTTTTCTATTCTTTTTTGACGTTATTAGAGGGAGAGGTTACATCTCATTGATTTGGAGATAATGACACTGAGCTTTCGAGAGACAAAATATCTCCCAAGGATTGAATTCTCAACCAAACCTCTGTCAGCATTTCTATTCCCTATCGTAACGGTATCACATGCAAACATGTGCCTGCTAAATGAATGGATGCACACATGCATGCATTTTATCATGGGGCAAATTACATTTTAGTCCATGCAATTTTAAGAAAAAATAAAAAGTAAAACAAAACAAAAGGACCTTTGTCTTCACTAGAGATGGTGGAAACCTCAGTTTCTAACATTTAGTGGAGGGTTTTTATAGGATATGGATTCGGCTATCAGTGTGTGTGGAGGAGATGAATATTTTGTTGGCTTATACTCTTTTCATTTTTTAAGAAGGTGGATGAGATGATCCAAACCGGTCATTCTCCGAACCGATATATCTTTAACATTTAGCGATTTAGAGCACATTTAAATCATATATTGAAAAGACTAACCGACAATAGTTTCCATACCGTAGTAACAAGAATGTGAGCGGTTCAGATCTCAAAAAATCCATACTGTCCTTCTCCTTGGTCTCAAAAAATCTCACGTGGGACACCCCCAAAGAGAATTATAAATAAAACCAATAAATTCACATGATATGGCCCACTTGAGTTTTTTTAAAAAAAAATTATTACATCCCAACGAGACACATAAGATGAATGGATTGGATGACATATGAATACCAAGGTGGGTCCCACTCAAAACCAAATCGGTGGTGTGGCCTGCGTTCAATTATTAAAATGGGGCAGCGTATACACCTGATGCCTGATGGACGGTGGATGTCATAAGAGTTCCCCGCACGTGGCCATTGGTTTGAAAAGTAACCCCGGCGCCTTGCCCGAGTTTCGTTTAGGCGGCTCTTTTTAGAAAAAAACCAAAAGTTAGGTATTGGAGCTTTTGCTAAGCCCCAGGCGGGTACGAGGGAGCGCATCTGCACTCACCCTCTGTGATAATCCAAACCATCTATCAGATGGGTCTCACCATGCAGATGCCTTTAACTAGAAATCAGGACTGCCAGCTGACCAATTGAGGTACAGTCTACAGAGAAAATGGATGGAAAGCCATCGTTTTGTTTTTAACTTCATGGCTTATTTGATGATTTGACTGTCCTGTTTTTTGGTAAGAACATTCTACGAAGGTGGACCAGCCCGATGGACGTCTCGGATTTCACTCACGTGTGATAAATTAGCTCATGGGATGGATGGCATATTTGTGGTTGGTGAATAGATGACTTTTCTACACGCATATAGACGACTTACCCAAGCCCATTTGGAGTATAAAATGCCGATTTTTACCTTCTAATCCAAAACCTCATTCAGGGGCTAAATTCGAGAGCCCAATTTCCGTCAATGGGGCACACATGTATGAGATCTGGACTGTTCATCAATTGTTCCCTGTCATGGGTAAGACCTCATAAGAAAATCATACCAGTGGGCATATTCATAGGTACGGATTGGAAGATTGTTGCCGATTAAATATTGGCAGTTGCTAGAACTTGTTCTTAACTGCTCATATATGATCATCAAGACTCCTCCAGTCAGTGGCTAGGATCAGCTGAGCAGTTTGATTTTATGGGTACGTACGTCCCATCCACGGTAGGGCCCAACAGACGAAAGGCACAGATTTCATATGTCTGTAACACATGCTCGGATTTGAATGCTTGCTTTTCTCGAATTTGTGGAAGGGATTAAATCTCAGATAAAATGGTTTTTCAAATTTGATTTTGGATATCTGCTCCCATTTTTTGTTACCCGAACCTGGACCCGCTTCCCGCTTCTTGCTTCTTTTATTATTATTATTTTATTTTTGTCATTTTCTGGCAGCAATGTAGTTTGGCGTACGTGTGGAATTGTCATTTTCCCTTTTAGAATGTGTGGATACTACCGGATGAACTTTGGCCCACCTGTTGAGAAAAGTCTTAAATCTAAAAGGTTTTGAGGTCGTTCGATCGGTCGTGGGAAGCTTCGACTGGTCATGGGAGACGCTCGACCGGTCGTAGGTTCGAGTCCTGGCACAACTCAAAGTCCAACCAGCTTTTACTCTTTTTCTCAGAGGCTAAGACCAGTCCTAGAATTTTCAGGACCAGTCGTAGGTTACGCAGTTTGTTCCACAATTTTGCGTGAAACTGCGGATTTGAGTCCTTTCGCAACTGGGATGCGAAAGGGAAGTTTCATAAACTATAAATAGGGGTCCCTAGGGTTATTCTAGGGTATGCTAAGGTTTCCTAAAGGGGTTCTAGGGTTATCAAAGGGTGTAGCAAGGGTGAGATTTGAGTTTGTTCGAATCGGGTAAGTCCTTTCTCTTTGTAATTGATGCTTTCAAAGTGGAGATCTGTCGCTTTGTGCCGTGGTTTTTTCCCGCAAGGGTTTTTCACGTTAAATCTGTGTATTCTCTTTTCTTGTATGTGCTTGGTGCCATTAGATTACCATCCTAGATCTAGATCTGTGTGATTCCGCAGGCCAAAAATCCCAACACCACCTCGATCTTCCTTCTTTAGTGGTCTAGATTCTCTCTCTCCCTATATCGACATCTACTAAGATATGCTCATTTCAAACTAGTTGGACCATTATGATGAGGATTGCCTGAAGCGAAATCAATTAATCTTGTCCGTTCATAAAGTGGGTCACACCTGCTTTTTTCTATCATATCATTGGCTATACATTATTCTCTATGGTTTAGCCCACCCGATGAGTGGATGTAACAGCCCATGCCCACACTGTATGATATTATCCGCTCCGGGTACAGCCCGCATGGTTTTGTTCTCGGAGTCACTCCAAAAGGCCTCATATAGTATAGGGTGACAACTCCACATATAACCACCACAACTTCATACGACACTTCTGATATAGGACAAAATTTCACATTCGTTGTGTGGATAGTAGCCTGCCAGCACAGTAGCCTGTCAACCACCTTGGGGCCCGACCACATGTGCGCCCGCCCACGTGTGTCAGCCCACGTGTGCCCACAGTAATGGGACGTCACAGTGGATCCAGCTTATTGTTGTAGGAACTGGTCCTCGTGGTGTCGTCAAGCTATTGGACAGGCTGGATCTTGCAGTTAATACGCAAATTGAAACCTATTTACCACTTAAGACGATAGAGTACCGTCCAATCAATGAATAAGTTTTTCCTTATCATGTTTGTTGGCCATCTAACCCGCCCAAAAGGTTGGACCTCACCATGAGAACCACCTTGTGAAAAATCAGCTTGATAAACCCATCAGATGGGCCACGCCTGTATTTATTTGACATTTCAGTAGCTACCCGTTGCGTTGTATTGTGCTGTGTGGCCCACCTAATAAATGAATTGAGTTGTTGTTTGCACTAAGTGATCCTTCATGGTGGAGCCAACCCATTGGACGGGTTGGATTTTATACACATGCATATGAAAGGTTAGAAATTATCCATCAGTCACACAAAACTCTTCGCCCCACAAGTTGAACGTGAGCATGTACACAGTCCTACCTGTGCACACGTGCATGGTGATCTAAACAAAGCATCCTGCAGTCCCACTAACCACAAGCTGCACCGCACCAATCAAACTATCCTAACCATCTAATAAATTAACCTTTGATTGTTTCCGTCCGTTAGCTAGCATCCATATGACACCAATTAAAGGGTTAGGATCATCCAAATAGCATGAAGTTTATGTTATAGCTCACTGACTATTAGACCTATGAAATGAACAGTTTAGATCTTTCCCATATGTGCCACGTGTGTGGAAATGACATGGAGGAGACACAGTGCATTCGTGGGCCACAATTAGAAGCAGAGGTGCATTTGTCACGAACAACACAAAGGTAAGAGTAGCTTTTTAGAAACGTCCAAAATATTTTCTGAAAAGTTGATGTGGATGACACTTTCAAGTGGGCCAACAAGATCATCGGGCTCTGACGCATCATTCCCCGAGTTTAAATACAAAAAAGTGATCTGGTGGGGCCCATCGACCCACAGATAAGGTAGTAAGTGGCATGACCCCAAGCACTTTTCAAAAAATATCTTATGGACTTTTCTACTTTTCCCAAAAGGTGCTCTACTTCCAGCTCTCACCAGTGCTCAACCTCTACCTGCTCCCCCTGCCACTATGAAGTATGTCTTTTATCCATGCCGTTCATCCATTTTTACAGATAATTTTAGAGCATGATCCCATAAATGAGACGGATATAAATCCCAGGTAGACCACACCATAGTAAAACAATAGTGATGGGGTATCCACCATTAAAATCCTCATAAGGCCCGCTGTACTGTTTATTTGATATCCAATCTGTTGATTAGGTCATACAGACCTAGATGAAGATCAGCTTGATCCAAAACTTTTATGGCCCTCAAAAAGTTTTTAATGGTCGATGTTCAATCAACATTATTTCATGTAATGTGGTCCAATTGAGATTGGTGTAAACCTCATTTTTGGTCTTGTACCATAAAATAATCTAGAAAAACAGATAGACGGCATGGATGAAACACATACATCATGGTGGGACCCACATAGCACCGACAACTTGATGTGCAAGTTGAATTGCATTAAAACAAACAAATAAATAAATAACAAGTTTGATGCTTGTAGAAACCTAGCTGGCTTGAAGAAGGCGAATTCCTCCAAAGTCGGAAATGAGGAGATTTGATGGAGTTTTCCTCCTCAGTTCAGAGGAGAGGTTGTGTAGCGTGGATGTCCTAAATCTTACTGGATCGCGCTGCTCGACCGGTCGAGTAACCTACTCGACCTGTCGAAGAGGCCTGCTCGACCGGTCAAGGTTCGCACGACTCAAAGTCTAGCAAGCCATGTTTTTTGGCCTTGACCCGTCGAGGGTCCGCTCGACCAGTCGAGGCCTTGGCTCGACTAATCGAGGGTTAGTAGATTCAGTCTGGATTTGGTGCGAACTACGTAAATTTGAGGCAGTTTTCGCAAAGGTGCGGAAAGAGTTTCCTAAACTATAAATAGGGGTACTTAGGGCTTTTCTAGGGTATGGAGAAGGCTTTCTAAAGCTATTGTGCTAAGGTGTTTTCGCCGCCAATGTGTGTGTGTGTGTGAGAGAGTGAGAGAGTGAGAGAGAGAGAGAGAGGGAAGTTTGTGGAAGGAAGAATTCTGCTCGTAAAGATGATCTACTGCGCGGTCGACGTCTCAACGCTTCTACGTCCTTGTGATCAGCGAGATCTCTCCGTTTTCTTTATTGTCTTCTTGTTCATCCACTCCTGCGTGAGCGAAGAAAGTTTGATCAAAACAAAGTATATTTGTGATCGGTTGTTACGTTCTACTTCATAGTGAATTGTTGCTCTAAACGAGGTCCCGTGGTTTTTACCTCTTTGCAGGTTTTCCATGTAAAATTTCTTGTGTCGTGTGGTTTGTACTTTGATTTATTTCATCACTTTATTATATCTCATACTTCTAGTATTTTGGAAAGTGAGATCCTAAGGTTTTTGTGCACCGCTCCCAACACATACTATAGAAAACCGTGGTGATCGAACCTACCATCATTAAAAACTGTGGCCCATAATAAATGTTTAGTAGTCAATCACAACTTTTGGTCTATAGAATAGATGCATTAAGGTGGGCCCCATGCATCAAGGGTCACACTATCTTCGGTGAGGCGGGGCCGCACCTAATACGTTGCCGCTCCCTGCAGTGGATCCTACTGGAATTTTAGATGGTGGCGAATCTTGGGATGTATAGAGAACATGAGGCACACAAGATAGACGGTTGGATTGTACATTATCATCACAGGTGGGCCCCCACACATCTCGAACATCGAACCTGCGTGATCATTCCCTAAAAATATATATATAACCCACGGCTCATTAATTTACATACAGATTGAAGAAGATTTTTTATTTATTATTTTATTTTTTTTTTATCAAAAAAAGGGCTGTACAGATACAGGCTAGGAGACGTGGTAGAGGTAGCCGGTTTTTTCCGAGGGACACCCAAACTAAACTTCATCTGCAGGAGAAAGCTAATCCTGACCATTAACATCGACAAGAACACGGAGAAAGACCTCCAGCTGGCCGTAGAACATGGGTCCCAGTTCCTGAGCCAGGCCAAAGCCGAGCTGATCGATTTCACTAGCCATGCAAACGTAACCAACCAACCAGGCCACTACGTGATTTACTTGGAGATCAAGGGCGATGTCGATGAGACACTCCTCGCCAAGTGCTGCCACAAGATTGATGAGTCGTTTGTCGACTACGGCTATAAGGTGTCCAGGAAATCTCATTCGATTGGACCGTTAGAGCTCTGCATTGTGGAGAAGGGCACGTTCAACAAGATTTTGGATTGCTTCATCGCGAATGGGGCCGCCATGAGCCAGTTCAAGATGCCCAGGTGCACCACCAACCAGGTCCTCATCAGGATCCTCGACCGATGCACCGTTAAACGGGTCCGCAGCACTGCTTATGGGTGACTCCTTCACTTCTACCTACTATTTCCACCCACCCACTTCGACTTACGCACCCTATTTCTATTTTTGGTAATGCACTAGTACAGATTTTCACTATTTTATTAACACAAGTAGAAATTAAAATTAAAAAAAAAAAAAAAAAAAAAAAAAAAAAAAAAAAAAAAAAAAAAAAAAAAGAGTGACTCTAAATATCAATAATAAAAGAATGTGATGATGGGAGCTGAAGAAGGTGGTGAGAAGAAATTAACGAGAGAGAGAGAGAGAGGTTTACCTACGAGGGATAGTTGCTATAGGCAAAGAAAGCATAGAGCTGAGACTTTGGCTATATATGTGTTTTAAAGACGCATGAGAATAAGATGGTTATGATATATTAAATCCGTCGTCTTACCTGAAAAGTCATGTTTTGGCATTAAGTTACTCTTTATAGTGTCATTATAAGAATGAAAAGTAGGAGCTGCCACAATGAACTTTTGCTGACCCCACTACATATCTTTATTGTTGGACATTAGTTTATTGGAATTGGGACCATAGGTGGGTATCTGAACCATTGATATGATGGACCACATCATGAATGGGGCCGGTGTTCCCGAAAATCACCTCCATTGGAATATCTTATCTATCCGGTCGGTCTTGGGAATGTTCTTTCCTGACTATGAACCATTTCTACGTATTCTTGTTAGTTGTCTATCTACAAGTTGCCTTATATCAAGAATCGGGATCGATGAATCATGGCTCAAGATCGGTCGAGGATCATATGGGTTCTCTTTATTTAGGGAAGAGAGAAACTTTGATACTCTGCCAGAGTGTAATGGACAGGCAACAAGTAATACAAACTAAACTGTCCAAACAAGTTTAGATGTACCGTGAGCCAAAAATTATGTTTACTTGACTATCTGACCATCAGATTGGTAGATAATTATAACGGTAAGAACGATATATATAGATATATATATATATATATATATATATATATATATATATATAATATATATATATATATGGTCCTGTTTCAAGAAATAAAGATCCAAGAATCAGAGATCAGGATCGTTCGACCAATCTGATTTGGAACTGTGATGCGGCAACATTGGGTTTAACAATTTAGACGGCTCGGTTTGAGTTGATGTAAGCCAGATGTACAATTTCTGGGTGCCTGAGTATCAACGTCATAGGCTTCCGCCAGAGTACATGATGTTTGTGAGAAATTCACTCTGTCCAACCGTTTTTCTGGCTCATTTTAGGACATGCTACCAAAAAATGAGGTGGATCCAAAACTCAGGTGGGTCACACACAGGAAATTTTGAGGAAAATTAGCCAGATACAAAACTTTTATGTACAGAATGTTTCAACTGTGCTCACTAAATCCCCGATCTTTCCTCTCGTGTGGTCTACATGAGTATTGGATCCACGTTAATTTTTTATCACGTCCTAAAATGAGCTTGCAAAACGGCTGAACAAGGTGAATTTCTCACAAACATCACAATGGCCTCACCCAGCATCCTTGCGCAGGAACTTACTGTGAAAGGCTTTCACAGCAAATCCGTCCCTCAAGGAATAGGATGGCGTGTTTCCTTTTACATAGAGAACGAGAGAAATGGTCTAGCGGGCTAAGCGTACGGAAAACCTTTCCATGCACATAGCTGCTTGTCGACCCGTTGGAACCTGATATGTAATCAAAACCGTCCATTCCATCCTTAGTTTGGTGCATAAAAAACGATACTGATCTGATGATCAAAACCGTCCAATTAGTGGCATAGAAAAGAACCGTTAATAGAAAGTAGGAACTAGTCAGGGATGTTCACGACCATCAGATTGCTGTGAATTTTGCATAGTAGCGGAAAAGTTGGTGACTCAACCTAATGGACGGTCCTGCTAGGTGATGTAAAAGCCATCTGAGTCCAGATGTAACTAGGTCTAGGTGCATGGTAAGATTATAATACACTAGCCCCCAAGATAACTCCTCTTTCTGACATTTTAGGGACACTTGCATGACAAACAGAGATATGGAGGGCAGTCGTGCAGGTGCAGATAGGATGATTATCGCCGTCTGATAGGACTTGCCCATGCAATGGTGGATCCTTGGCCACTCTCAAACATCCACCAAATGGGTGGCTGGAATTAAACAATGCCAGCTTTTTCTTCTTCTATTTGTGTGCGTGTATTTTTGCAGTGGGCCACACCAGATGAAAAGTCTACATCTAGCACATGTCTGCCACATGCTACTGTTTTGTATAGAACAAGATGTAATTATTGAAGGAGAAAAAGAGCAGATTGATATCTTTAAATAAATAGCTGAAAGGTATGCGGGTGGTGGGTATTAGTCACTTCAAACAACTGGGACCTTGGTTGGAAATCAGCCAAAGAGTACCAAAGTTCGGTACTTTAAAGCTGAATATTTTCTAAATAGAAAGGTTATGAAGGACATGATGGCCCACCATTTCACGCTTCCCACTCACTGATTGAGATTAAGCTACGACAGGGAAATCCCGGGTAGATACGATGCGTTCCGACACTTGGGCGGTGATGATAAGTAGACACATGTACGTCGCCAGGACATGAAACATTGCTGCATATGGTCCATATGTCAATGAATGGGATGCCGAGTGGATGATTAGCATGTGGACCTACGGTGGCATTAAATTCAAATCAGCTAAAAGCATCTTACCGCAAAAATAACTTTTTTGGGCCCACCTGTTGTCAAGTTAGGGATATGTTAGCTTTGCAAACCACATGCGTGTATGTTTGCAGTGGGCCCACATGGCTGAAGTTATAGATCAATGACCAAAATATTTAAAACATGGTCAATATTGACAGTCTATTTTCCCAGGTATTGATTGGAAGATTAGGTGACCCAAATGCACCCAAACCAAACAACCCTTAATACATAATAGAATACAGTGAACAATACACATGCACTATTTGTGGGCCCATCTTGATCCGAACGGTACAATCCAATTTATCCATCTTGTGCATCCATTGATGCTCGATTGATTCATCAATCAGTCCACAATAACGAATAACTGGAAATAGACACTCACCGTCAAAAACCTTTCAGATTACGTGGAACTCACTGCGAAGGGTACAGTACATCCAATCCATCCATCATGTTCTTCCGTTTCGTTGATGCTCTCCATAGCCCCAAAAAATAAATAAATAAAGCCCTTTATATGCACTTTCAATACTTCGCCAGGTTTTGCAACACTATGTATGGTAAATACCAACTTTCTGTAAACATTTTACCTGTGAAGCTCTTTTCAAGCGTGTAGATTTTACAACTTAAAATTTATAGGCATCCAAACAAACCCCAAAGGTCAGAAAGAAGCAGGCAAAGGCAGCAAGAACTGGGGCACACGTGCTCAAGCACAACCTATTTCACACTTTCTATTTTATTTTTTTCCATGAAGTTCAGTCCACCTTCATTCCCTTGTATGAGGGCTGAATTTCACATCCTAACATTGTACAAAAAAAGGTCCAGATCAATGCATTCATTGAATTGCCCCCCATTGGCAACTGAAACGGGGCCTACCGAGAACAGACTGGGCCCCACCAACTTTTTTCTGTGTGGCCATACATCTTTTTCTTCCTCCCATGAGAAATCTGTTCCGTGCATTGATTGCAGCCATTTCCCAAAAGGAAATTTTTTTTTTTTTTGTTAGTAGACCCTTCACTGTTAGCCACCCCCACTGTTCGTTTGTTAGTACACCCATTGTCAGTTCACACTTCACTGTTAGCCACCCCCACTAGGGATCGATACCTATTTCCTAAAAGGACTTTGATATAACAAGATATCTAAGCCATAGTTAGGATACAGCTGAGACTCACTGACATACATATGGCATAACCCCACTGTAAATAGGTTACAAGCCAAATTTTACAGTGGATTTAAGTGGTAGGATCCTAGGCAGTAAATAAAAATTTAAAAAAAATTTAAAAAAAGTCAAATTCAACAAATAAATGTCCATTCATTAGAAGCAATGATTATCTAAGTAAATCTGATTTTGAGTTCTATATTGATTCCACCCCATTTGGGCTGGTTCAGATTTAATGTACATGCCACGTTTAAAGGATTCTTGTCTGTATCCTACATATGGAAACAGTGTGCTGTATCAAAACCCAACCTTCCTCTTAAAAAAAAAATGATAACAGGAAAATCTCATTAACACACTGAATCAAAATTCAAAAAATACGCCCAACTTTTCCTATATCAAAAAATAACAAGACATGTCTTACAATTCAAATTTCCAATGAACTTCCTCATCTTTTCTTCTATGTTGGCTATAGATTTCCAAATCCTCTTCACAGAATACAATTTCAATTAGAAAAAAAAAAAAAAGGCAATGCCCTATAAAACTAACTGTGCAGATTCTACAGATATTATTCACAGATGCAGCTGTCTGATAAGATACCTCATAAGATTCCCTCCCAAATGCACTTAAAGCTACTTGTTTGTTAGTGAAAGTTTCTTCCTCCGCTCTTTTTTTTTTAAAGAAAAAAAAAATCAGAAGTCAGCAAGAAACTAGCCTAGAATGTCGCTGCCGATGCACACTAAACCCACTCATGATGCCCTTATGCGGTGCCCCGACAAGATGTGTGGCATTGAAATTTGTGGCTGGAAAGGAATGCCCTAGGTTAAAGCCCATGTGTCTATCAGCCAACACACAATCATGATTTTAAAATTTTTTTTTTTTTTTTTTTAAAACAATCATGCCATAAACAGATACTCCAAGTCCTCCACTGTAAGCCGCGTCTGGCGACTACCCGTTTCATCCTCCCCAAATGCAGATGCAACCATCTCCCTCTTCTTTTCCTACAAACCCAAAGTTCTTGCATGAAAATCACAGTTGTACTAGGAACAAAAGGAACTAATGCATGGCATGACTCAATAAAATATCTGGTAAATTCTACTGACAAAAATGTCCTCTTGATCAAAATAATAAAGATTTAAAAAAATTAATATATAATAAGGACCAGCGATAAGGATATGTCACCATCTACAACATATGAAGAAAATCCAAACTTTCCCAAAAGCTATCCTACATAGGTTATTCTATAAGGCCAACATAGGACTATGTACAACATGTCAAATGGCATCCTCATCCCATTTATTGAAAGAGATCAGTATATATATATATATATATATAAAAGTCATGTCTTCACATGGTTTTAGATGGTATGGCCCACCTGAGTTCCATATACGGCTGATTTTTGGGATATCCAATAACCTAAAGGGGACCCGTCAAATGCACGGTGTTGATGTTCGACACGTATCACGGTGGGGCCCACACAACTCAACCTCATGGGAAGTTCCCATGAGATCGACCTTATAGTACCATTTCGCTATATATATATATAATGTGTGTGAAACAAAACTTTCCCAAACCCCTTATCCCATAAAGGTTATTCTAGAAGGCCAAAATAGAAGTTGGTATATGTTATATGGCATCCATATCCCTACTTAATAAAAGAAGAAGAAAACATCAATATGCCATATCCCAGTCAATATGGAGAAGGAGATTAATATCTTCTTGCATGTTATATGGCATTAATATCATCATTTAAGATGATATGGCATCCATAACCCAGTTAATAGAAGAAGCAGAGATCAAATCTTTTTGCATCTCAGTTGGTCAATATGAAGAATGTCCAAGTAAATATGAAGAGGAAGAGATCAAGAGGATCATCATCATTATGATGATGATTATGACAACAATGATGACAAAGGTCGACGAGGACTATGATGATGATGAGAGGGCGTCAGAACCCATGTTTTCACTAGTGATGAATGGAAAAAATGTAGACAACAGGGTCAGCTCTAGCCAATCCTTCAGTATTTTCCATCAAGTATAAACAAATGCAGATTGCCTGCGACCCCGACAGCAGGAACTAGAAAGCTAGGTGGGGGGGCATCGTGCTGTTTTTGAGAAATCCACCCTGTCCATTCCTTTTCCAGCTCATGTTAGGGCATGAGCCCAAAAATGAGGCAGATCCAAAACTCAAGTGGGCCACACAACAGGAAAAGGTGGGGAGGGAAACGCGTATTGTTGAAACCATCCCAGGGTCGTCCATGATGTTTATATGTCATCCAAACCATTCATAAGGTCATTCCCACTGCAATGAACAGAACACAAATGTTAGCCTGATCCAAATCTTGTGGCCCCATTAATGTTTCAATGGTGAGCGTTGAATCCCCAGTTCTTTCCTGCCATGTAGCCCACTTGAGTTTTGGATCTGCCTCATATTTGGGCCCATGTCCTAACATGTGCAGGCAAAGCAGATGGACAGGGTGGATTTCCCATAAATATCATGGTGGGACCCACCTAGCTTACGATTGCAGAAAGCTCTGCGATCTGGGGTCGCAGGCTATCTGTGTGCTATATAAAAACAAAGGTTCTATTAGCATTAAAAGGCCTGTCTAGCCAAGTGACAAATAACGCCAAGATTTTGAGCATATCACGATTTTTCCCAAAAAAAAAAAATTAATCAAACAAAATTATTGTGATCTTTTTGTTTTTTGAAAGGTAAAATGAAATTATCATGAAACTATGAGATTTTCAAAATATCAGCAGCTTTAAATTCTTCGTGCTTTTATCACAAAATTGACATAATTTTAATGCAAAAATATTAAGAATTGTAAGTAATAAACAAGGTGTTCCGTAACCGTTATGATACAGCCGTAAAGGCTGATACCAGTGTTTTAAATACCGTGTAGTGTATAGCGCAGCATTTGGCCCTCTATACCATATAGCGTAAGCTACACGATACTTAATATTTTTTAATTAAAATAATAGAAAATATGATAAATTTTACAAAATGCATAATTCCTATAAGTTTTTTACTGCAAATTTGCATGGTCAAACACATTTCCATGCAAAATCTCTCTGTCTCTTTACCTTCAAACATCTCTACGTGTGACCTCTTTTTTTATTGAAACATCACAAATTCACAATTTGGATGGTTTGAATTGATCCAAGTGCTCTATCCATGATATGGACCACAATTTAGATGGTCCAGATTAATCTAATGTAGTGCCACGAGTGATGGGGATGAGTCACTACCATTTTAAAATAGGTGTTGAACAAGCATAGAAGAATATATTATATATATATATATATATATATATATATATATATATATATATATATATATATATATATTATATATATAATAAGATGAGATTTCAGGTAGCATACGTACCTGTGCTACGCTACATGTAGCGTACACTACATGCTCCGTAGCTTCGCTACATAGCGTACACTATGCGCTATGCTAAGAGTGCTACCAAAAATACTGGCTGATATGTATAAGTAATGGTCATGACTGTTACATGATATGGGGGTGAAATGGGGTAGTTGGTTTTTTGGGACTATATCGGCCATTACGGGGGCATAACGACTGTTACCCCCGTAACAGTCAATAAACAGCCACTTTTTTCTATTTAAATTCCTTCTTCTCATTTTTTCATTTTAAAAAAAAAAAAAAAACCCTCTTGTAGACCATTTTACAGCCAATTTCGACTTCTATTACTATAGTTTTTAGGATTAAAACATAGATTGAAGCAATTTGAGTGGTATTTTTAGGATTAAAACCGAAAGTCATTTTTTTCAAAAAATTGAAAAAAGTAGTATTTATGCCTCTTTCTGATTTCTAGTTCTAATGCTTGATTGTGATGTGTAAACACTAGAGACATATAACCATGCTCATAAATTCACCAGAAAACCCAATACAACACTCACCAAAGAGTGGACCGTTACGCTACCATAAACATGTTCAAAAAAAAATTTTGAATACATGTGGAATATTTACATTATTCTAAATTTTCTAGATATTTTTCGAGAATTCTTCGAGGGGGAAAAAATCAATTGTTACGAGGGTCGTAACGGTCATTACAACCAATCCCATTTTTTTTGGTGATATTGTCGAAAAATCTTGATAAAGTAAAATGAAATAAAATTTGCGTCTATATATATATTATATATATATATATATAGATATATATATATATATATATATATATATATATATATATATATATATATATATATATATATATATATAATCAAGATTTCCCGATAATATCTACAGAAAAATCCTCAAATATGAAAATCTATCAAAACTTCCCCAAGCTGAGAAATTGCCAAGAATGAGATTTGTCATTATGTCATCTAGTTTTAGAGCTATATTGCTCAAACATATATGTGGTGTTGACAATATTGAGACTCTCCAATTGCCAAATTAAACTAAGTGAGAGTGGTTATTTCCATTCTATAAATCTGGGCTGGCCACTATTTCAATTAGATGCAAGGTTTTCAATAATGATATTGGTGACCCTAACAGTCAACCTTACTACTGTTACAATACAAGTTACGGTGTGTGTGTGTGTGTGTGTGACTGTGTGTGTGTAGGGAAAAGGTACTATGCGCTCGACCTCACAATAAGCTCCCGTGAGGTCGAGCTGTGTGGGCCCCACCGTGATGCGTTTCGACCATCAACACCGTGCATTTGATGGGTCCCCTTTAAATTATGGGATACCCCAAAAATCAGCCGTATACGGAACTCAGGTGGGCCATACCATCTAAAATTACGTGAAGACACCGTTAAAACATATAAAAGCACTTGGTGGGGCCCACCTGAGTTTTGCACGCGCCTGAAACTTGGTCTGAACCCTCATTCAAGTGGGACACACATAATGGATGGGCTGGATTTGCAAACCACATGTCGGGGGGCCCTCAAAAATGGTTATGAATGTTTTAATGGTGCACGGCCCCTCTCCACTTCTGTATGTGGTGTGGCCCACACAAGTCACGGATTGACTTGATTTTTGAGACCTAGGCACGCGATGGAATGGTGCATCTGACTGATGGGGTAGATGTTCGAAACGCATCACGGTGGGGCCCACACAGCTCGACCTCATGGGATGGACTCGTGAGGTCGAGCACATAGTACCTTTTCCCATATATGTGTGTGTGGTGTGTGTGTGTGTGTGTGTGTGAAAGAAAATGTACTGGCCCTGTATTGGACTGTTATGGGGCCCATGTTGGACTATTATGGGCTCGTATCAGCCTATAACAGCCATTACAAGCCTTTTTTTTTTAGAAAGCGCATCACAACCCTGTATCAAGTAACAGCTCCCACCTTTTTTATTCTTTTTGTTTTTTTTTTTTTTTTTTTTTTTTTTTTTTTTTTAATTTTTGGAAAGGAAACACTAACAAGGATTGAACCCTAGACCACTCACACACACTACACTATCTCCACCAGCTCAACTAACAAGCAGGAGACATAACAGCTCCTACCGTTACCATTACATCCCGGTATATAACCGTTTTTTATATTAGATGTAAAAAAATGCATTCCTTTATGGAGATCCTATAGAAGGAACCCCCCTTGGTTTTCTTCTTTAGAGAATGCATGGAGCTCTACGTAGGCTGAAGAAATCGACATATAGCCTCAAACAGTCGCCCCATGCCTGGTTTGACAAGTTCAATAGAGCCAATGTTGGAGTTTGCTTTTATACGTAGTAGTAGTAGTATCAACTACTCATTTGCACAATGATGGGAACATCCTTCTTGTCATACATGTAGATGACAAGGCACCCACGTCTTCATTGCATATATAGTATAGAGGGAAATTGTATAGTATGCCATGGAGTAATACTAGGGTAAGCCACCAATTAGCAAGGGGCAAGTGGTAGATAAAGTCTCTTTTTAAATTCTTTTCCTAATAGTGCTTTTAAGATATCGCATGGCATACTATGATTGCTGGTTCAGCCTATTATGGTACACCATGGCTTACTGTATTGTTTCCCTAGCATAGATACACCCCAATAGTGCACGCACACACACGCAGTCTTCAGCTTTTCATGATTACTAATTCCATGATGTTAAAAGCAAATGGTATTCATGCCCAAAAAATCGATAGCTCCACTGCACAAGGGAATTTGGTCATTGCAGCAACTGGAAACTAAGGGAAAAGACAATTATTGGGGGGGGGGGGTGAATAATACCTGAAGGGCCAATATGCGATCTTCAACTGTATCTTTCACTGTTAACCGTGAAACAGTAACAGGTCGAGTTTGTCCAATTCGATGTGCTCTATCAATAGCCTGATCTTCAGTCGTAGGATTCCACCACAGGTCGAGAAGAACAACATGACAGGCTGCAACCATGTTAAGCCCAAGGCTTGCAGCCTTCAACGACATAATCATAACAGAAACCTAAAACAAATAATGAATAATTAATTTGTGATAGTTTTAATTTAATTTAATAGAGAAAATCCTTGATACCATGCATAAAAATTACTTAATAGGCAACAATACAAAACAAGCTTGCTACCGTAACAGACAAATTGCGATGTCGTAAATCAAAATGCAACTGCTTAATGTCACTTTTTGAGCAACGACACCACTTCTTATTGGCTGTTCAATTTGCTGGAAGACCTTTGCTGAGTATGTACTTGTATTTTTTTTTGTGAAAGGTATGTACTCGTAACATTTAAGGGGGAAAAAAAAAAACCTCAGGAAGGGTGTTAAAATCTTTCACAGCTCTGTCTCTAGCAACAACAGACATTGTCCCATCGAGCCTCCTATACTGTATAGAGGAATTCTTTAGAGGAACTTCAAGCAAATCAAGCATTCTAGTCCATTGGGAGAAGACAATTGCTTTCTCTGCCACTGGTGCACTCGGACATCTTCCCATATCCAAATGGCTTTGATCGCACATATCCTTAGATGGTCCCTCTGAAAGATAATCAGGGGTATTTTCTTGACATATTGATAAATCAACACTGGTTTTCCTGGAATTGTTAGGCAAGGTACAATCCCGTGGTTTTGACAATGATTGCAGAATCTCAAGAGCTGCTTTGATTTTTGAAGAATCAGGCAGACTCTGTGCAGACAGTTCAGGCGTCTTGACAAGGTTAGAACCAGAACCATCAGGAGAGCAATCATAAACAGGCCAGTCAGAGAGGGAGCTTTTCAGTGTGGCTTTGGAAAATACTGATGTTACACTGAGGTGAACTTTGCAGTGAGCTGCAGGACACAGGCTTTCATCTCCTGTAAGATGCTCGCAGATGCACTGATTGCAGAAAACATGACCACATATGGTAACAACAGCATCCTCAGGTGGATCCTGCAGAAAACAAGGAAAGCGTTGACAAACAGATAGCCAACAAATCGCACCATTCTATGATGTAAGAGCTCAGCTTGAATCCAAAAGGCATGGAACAACAACACACAAAAAAACAAAAAAAAAAAGAAGAAGAAATAGGAAGGCATCAGCTTCATTCAGAGAAATGGCAGCAATCGACAACAAAGGTTTGCACAGCTACAGAGCAATTTCACTTAGTAAAGCTTCAGATATAATCTATACAAAGGAGTATGTTGTAAAATATGCGAATTAATGCATGAGAAAGCTCGTGTTTTTCAGCCAAATCGGGTGGAGATTCTCAGCTAGGAAGTAGCACCACTTGGTTAAAGGATAAGCAGGTTGGCATCTTCTGAAGTGAAATGGGTTATAAAGTGGGAGAATCATTTAAAAGAAAATTAAGAACAGCTTCCTCCAATTCACAAATTCAATCCGTCTTCCACCCATCCCCAAGTTTTTCATTTCTTATTTAAGAGCACGACTTGATTTTTTTACTCCCAACACCATGACCAAACAGTCATACAAATATGACAGCAATAAATAACAAATATGAAATATAAATTTTTAAGCTTGGACATTAGTGCTTTATGTCAAATATACTGTTAAACCACCACACCCATAAAAATTTGAACAGTTTAACTGATCACAGATCTATTTTATCACTCTAGACAAAAACATAAAACTCCCCACAAAATCCTATTTAAAATAGGAAGACAAACACCAAAAGAATCCATTCTACTGGCATTCACATAGATCCCTAATGGTATTGACATGTAAAAAAAAAAAAAAAAATGGGTAATGCAAGTACCGAAAAGAATCCATATGGACAAGGAACAGAGAGTAACCACATACATTGCAGATGCTACAAATTGCAAAACAAGCTTCCAAACAATTAAGAAGACATGTCTGTTTTTCCCTAGGAAGTTTCTTTGCTGTCTCTACAGAGGATCTCCACATGGAATTAGAATCATATCCCTTAACCAGAAGAGGGTGATCACAGGCCTGTCGAAGCCGCAAAAGCATCAATAGAATGTTAACATAATTTTGTTTGACAGTCCCAGCATCTGCATACACCTGAAAAAGAAAACATAAACATTCAAAACAAATCAACTTTAAAATCTCAAATTCTCCTCGTGTAGAATTTTATAAGAAAATGTAAAATATAAAAAAGGATACCCAAAACCATTTAAAATGTTATTTTCAGCCTCACATACAGAAGACAAAACTAAATGACACAGATATTGTAGAACATGCACATGACCATCCTAGCTCAGTAAACCATGAACAAATAGAAACGGCGAAAAGTGCTATCATTACACAACTGAACCATCAAGATTGCTAAGTAACCAACTGCAAATAAAATTTAAAAAAAAAAAAAGGATCCAACAGTAGATAATACCTCACCTTGAATTGGGCACGTGAGTCAGCCTCTAACCTGGAGTAAAATTCACGCTCATCTAATGAGAAATCCACCTTTTTCAGTGATACTGTCTTTGGTGGTAAGTTGATGATCGGCTCCCCATCGAGAAGTGAACCTAAAGCAAAAACCACCTAATAAGCACAAAACATTGCTAAAGGTGCCACACTGACAAAAGGCACAGTGCAGAATATCCACACAAGTAAGAAGACAGAAGATATCAATAAAAAAATAAGAAGAAGAAGATGGAGAAGAGATCCATCAACATGCAGAACATTATGTTCTGAAAATTTTGGTGCAGAGCCCATCTTGGATATAAAAAATAATAATAATAATAATAAATCGATACAAGAAAGGGAGGAAATCCAAAGCTCCTTTTGTTCCAGTATCAAACGATCAATACTAGCACAGAAAAATCAGGTCCAAAATATCTAGTTGGATCAAGAAGATTAGTAAACAGTAAATGGCAAATTAGCGAAAAACTTGAAGAGGCAAAATAAAAATAAAAAAAGGGAACCAGGTTTACTTTGAGGTTCCTACAGTAAAGATTGAAACATACCATCAGGTCCATCACAGGCAAACCAGACACTAGCATTTGTTCTTTCTTTTTTATTAGAAAGTGACAAATTTATTTGGGAGCAAGACCAATAACAGACTCAGGGAGGGGACAAGAACAAGCGACCCGTTTGCCTCTCCATTTTTGGCAAGCATACTCAGTGCCTCATTTGCACCCCTCGGCCTGATAGAGCACAATGACCTAGAATTGGATAATTGTAATTTGGACTGTCATACAAAATATCAGTTTCGTGAAATCAACCCCAATTAGTTGGGATGAGACATATGATGACAATTGATGGAGAAATATATGAAGAGGAAGGATCTCTAGAGTCTTTATATCATTGACTTAGAGAAACCTTAGGATCCCTAGAGAAGAGAGTTAATTTGGTGAGTGCTAGGAAAGAAAAGAGTTTCAAGAGGATATATTAACATGATTATGGCTATGTACAAGGGAGCAGTAACAATAGTGAGGACCACTAGTGGAGACACAAGTGAGTTCCCAATTACTATAGGCTTGCACCAACGGTTAGCATCGAGTCCGTACCTTTTATAATTGGCTATGGACAAGTTAACAAGCCTTTTGTAGGAAGAGATCCCTATGGTATATGTTGTTTGTAGAAGGCATAGTTTTGATTGACAACATGAAGGAAGGCATAAAACACGAGCTCGATTTTTGGAGAGTTTCTTTAGACTTTAAAGGATTTGAAATTAGTCGGATTAAAACAGAGCATATGGAGTGTAATTTTAGTAACAATAGAAGTGGGAACAAGGAATTCGTTAAGATTGCTTAGCAAGAAGTTTCCCAAAATGACCACTTCTTTTCTTTCTTTTTTTCCTTTTTTTTCTTTTCTTTTCTTTTCCTTTCGTCGTCTTCTTTTTTTCTTTTTTTTCTTTTCTTTTTTTTGAGGTCCAAAATGACCACTTTCATATATTTTGCATCGATAATTCATGACCATGGAGAGCTTGAGAAGGATGTTGCCGACAGAATTCAAGCAAGGTGGAAGAAATTGAGATGTGCCTCTAAAGTTTTATGTGATCATTGTGTACCACTCAAATTGAAAGGAAATTTTTATAGGATTCCTATAAGACCAGTCATGCTTTATGGGATAGAACGTTGGGTAGTTGAGGAGCAACATGTTCATAGGGTGAGTACAGCTGAAATGAAAATGTTGAGATGTATGAGTGGCAAGACAAAGATGGAATTATATGTGAATGCGTTAGAGGCAAGGTGTACCTATCCATTATGATACGGCTATAAAGGCCGATACGTATAGATAACGGTCGTGACCATTATGCAATACATGGGTGAAATGGAAATTTTGGTTTTTTGGGACTATATTGGCCATTACAAGGACCGTAACGGGGCATAACGACCATTACCCCCGTAACGGTTGAAAAATGGCCACTTTTTTCTATATAAATCCATTTTTTCTCATTGTTTCACTTTTCTCATTCCAAAAATTTTCCTGCATCATTCTACAGCACATTTCAACAACTCACACTATAATTTTTAGGATTAAAACCGTAGATTGAAGGGATTTGAGCAAATAGAAGCTCCAAGAGCCATTTTTTCAAAAAATCGAAAAATAAAAAAGTGGTATATATGCATTTTTTTTTCAATTACTAATTCTAATGCTTGATTGTGAAGTGTAAACATTAGAGACACAATCATGTTCATAAATTCACCACACAACCCAATACAACACTCTCACCAAAGAGTTGGACCATTACGCTAGCATAAACATGTTCAAAAAAAAACTATTAGAAAAAATAAAGAATACATATTCGGAATATTTACATTATTTTAGATTTTCTAAATATTTTTTCAGAATTTTTCGAACAAAAAAAAAATTGAACAATTATGGGGGTTTTTTTTATGGGGGTTGTTACACCCCTGTATCGGCCGTTACGACCAACACCCATATCAGTAACGGTGGTAATTGTTACGACCACCATTACTGACACGGAATACCTTGGTTCGAGGGAATTTAGGAGTAGCACCAATAGGTAATAAGATGAGAGAATAGTCACTTGCAACAAAGACCAGGAACTACACTAGTTAGAAGGAGTTGGTACAAGTTGAAGGCTCTAAGAGGGCAAGGGAAAGGCCCAAAACAACATGGGTGGAGGTACTAAGAAAAGACACGAGGACATATGGTCTAACTGAAGCTATGGCCATTGATAGAGTGGAATGGCAACAAATGATTCATGTAGGCTTAGATGATGATGATGACGATGATCAATAAACAAAGACATCTTCCAATTGCTAGTTCATGCACAGGCAAGACGATGTGTTTGGGACCTTCCCAATACAACAAAATCAGCAAGGGCAACAGCAGTAGCAGCGTAGCACTAGCTGCTGAGAAACTTCAGACTTTTGAGGAGAAACATAAAGTCTGGTAGTTTTTAACCACAATTTATATCGAGCTCTCTATAGAAGCATTGTTGATTCTCCATTCCATTGATAATTACATCTGTGGGAGCTCATCCTGTGCCTCTAGAGGCATGGGAGAGACCACACTACCATGTCATTGACACACAAGTGGCATGCATGGACAAAACTGGAACCATCTGTCCACAAGTCCAATAGTGAATAGCCAATTGACAAAATACACTGTTTGGATGATCGTAACCTCCTAATTTGTGTACAAACGGACATTAGAAAACAAAAATCAGTAAAAGACCACATTCAGTTAGGAAATAAAATATCGTTTACCAATATATGATGCATAAATCATATACATGATCCATTATGTACCTTTCGTACGACGTAGCATTATCGTCTTCAGTACAGCTTGTAGCTTTTTGTACCCATTAGTTGGGTTCTTATTAATTGGCACCTTTATGTTGGAACAAAACGACTTATAGACAGCATATGGATCATATCTGAGGAATCTGAAGTAGCTATAAAGATCATCAATTGCATTCTGAATAGGTGTCCCAGACAAACACCACCTTCTTTTAGCTCGAAGACCCCAACATGCCCTAGCAACTTGAGTTCTGTGGTTCTTAATGCTTTGAGCTTCATCAAGTATCACCCTAAACCATCCAACTCTTGCAAGAGGGCGACCAACAGATTCAAGCAAAGCACCATCCATTCCCTTCTTATCCTTCAGATTTTTCTTATTAGAACTTGGGGGATATTTTCTTTTTCTACCAGTGGATGGACCCATAGGCACACCATGATCTTCTGTCTTCCCTTTCTCCTCGTCATCTTGATCAACAAGTGGCTGCTTTGGGACCTCCATGCTTACAATAGAATATGTTGTGAGAACAACATCATGCTTGGCCAGCTCATTAGGATCCTTTGTTCGATTGCCTCCATGATATATTAGAACAGAAAGATTAGCTTTGCTGGTAACCTTATTCTGTAGCTCTTCAGCCCATTGCCGAAGGACACTAGTAGGGCAAACAACCAGTGTTCCAGCTGCCGGCCTCCCCTTTCCAGCCATATAAGTGTTCTCACTCTTTATTTGACTTCTGTTCATCATAACATGATCAGCATCCCCAACATGCTTCATCCCATCAAGCTCAAGAACCCCGTCATCGTCATCATCCAAATTTAAAGCTTCAAATTCACCTTGTCTCACTGCCTTCAAACTCAATTTGGAAGGAGACCTTTCCGAAAGTATAAGTGCAATTGTCGATATGGTCTTTCCCAGTCCCTGTCAGACAGTGAATTAATAAGCCCACAAAAACAAGAAAGTGGCCAGCGAGTGCATCTTCTACAAGATATGTGAGCAGATTAAGGATAAATCTTAATTTTAGGCAATCCACCTGATCATCTGCAAGAATTCCTCCAGAGCAGTGAAAACTGTTTGTCTCCTTTTGGACCATCCATGACAAGGCTATTCGCTGTCCATAAATACAGCTTTAGTGAAATATCAATAGGACGGCATAATACCAAAAATAATACATCTCAGTGATATATTTTAGTAAAAACAAATGCAAACCTGGTGTTTCAGGAGAGGAACAGCTAAAAGACCATCTGGTGGAGTGGATTCAGACTTTGTCTGAGAAAGATCCTGCCATGCATAAACAAAAAGAATAAGTAAGAAAATATAATATAAATAAAATGTTTCATACAGGCACAAGATAACGACCATGGATGTTGCAACATAGCAATCATGTAAACACAAATAAGCACAGTTCAAATCAGATACAAAAGAGACACTGACAAATACTACACAGTCCATATGAAAAAATGTCAGCATCAAGACAAAGAAGTGAATAGTCTAGGCGAGAAATTGGCAGCTCGTATGCACCTTACCTAGTGATTCAGTATATTAAAGCAACTAACTAGAAGCTGCTTCTCTGGCAGTATGCACTTGACAAAAAAGGGTCCTATGAGTCATTATGTGTCTAGTCATTCAATCATTCCCTTCCAGTCTTCTTTTTGTTTTTCTTTTCTTTTCTTTCTTTTTCTTATGGTTAACCATACCCCTCCGAATCAGTAAAACCATATTCAGATGCACATGAATATTACAGGACGACTATAAATATAGCCCTATGCTAAATTATAAATTTAATTCTGAAAGGTAAGGACAAGCTGCACAACAACAAATGGGGCACTATATGATGATGCATGTATGCAGTTTATTTGTATGAACTGAAAAGTTCCAGAGGCTCCAACAAAACACCCCACACCGTAAAGCACACCAATGAGATATCCATGCGTTATTGAGATTAATGATGAGACCTAGCAGTGCCATACCTGACCATGTAATATTGCAAGTGGGTAGAATATCCCAGCCTAAATTTTCAAATAAAATCCTTTTTCACAAGTATCACAATCCGAAGTGTGAATAAAGAAACAGTGTTAACATCAATGACTTTCAAAAAAAAAAAAAAAAAAAAAAAATCTGAACATTCTGTAACTACCACTGTTGCTTCACAAATATTTTCACAATAGCTTTTTTCCCTGAATGGCATTTCCACGTTAGCAATGACATATTAATAAACCCAATTTAAGGGAGAAAAGCTTTTCTAATCACCTGCAATGCAACTCGAAAAGTGAGTCTCTCATCATTTGCTTTATACCTTGTCCCTCCTATTGCCAGGTGATGAAGTGGGTCGCTATACGTAGAACGTTGTGAAGTACAATGAGATTTTTCATGCACTACTGTTACAGGTGGATATCTAGGGTCGCTAATTTCTTCAAGAATGCATATATCAGCGTCGTCATCATCATGTGAGCTTTCCTCTGAGCAATTTTTTTGAGCAGTTTCATCAATGTCTTTCACAAGACGGTTACATACACTGTGAGATGCACACAATTGACCCTCTCCTTCATTCTTCATGTCAACTTCTTTTATCTTACGTGACATCAATGGTGGAAACTCAGGCAAGAATTGAATCGGCGTACGGTTCACAACAGGCCAATCATCAGAATCAGAAGAAGAGTGTCTACTAACGGATACTGGCGAACAACATGCACTAGTTTCACATTTGAAATTGGCATTGTCCTGACCATTCAAGTCAGCATAATCTCTTTCTTGCATAGAAAAATTCACATCTGTACCAGGTACATCTGCAAGAGAGATTCTGAGAGTTCCTTCCTGTGCTCCAAATTTCATTTTACTACTTGAGCACATGCTTTGAGACTCATACAGTTCATCCTGTTTTTCATCCTTCATGCAAGTTATCATTTGTCCATGATTAGAGACAAGTGGGTTGAAGTAAGTGCAAGGCAAAAACTGCCCGAATGTAATGTCTCCGAAAGGTGCATCGACAGCAATGGCAGCAGAATCACTACAAAAGGATGACGGCATACAATGGCCACTAGCTTCACGAATGATATCTGTGACCTGACCATCATCTACAGCAGCATGACATGAGTTGGGCACAGATGCACATGCATTTCCCCATTGAACTCCGAAGTCTGTCATGCCACCTGCACATGGAATACCATCTCTCCTACCAGATCTATCCAGCAAAGGATTTGAAGAACCTGAAATTCAAAACACACATATTTCAGCGCATCCATCCCAAATTATACAACCATATATTAAAACATACACTGAACATCTGGGAGCATTCACCTATTATTTTTTTATGCAGTGTAGAATTAGGAGACACCGTAGCAATATTAATGTCACTTGGAGAATCTTTGACCTCCATTTGGAACAAATATTCATCTCCTATTCCTATATGCCTCAACCCATTTCCCTTTTTGATATCCAAGTTCATGAAATTTGCAGAGCTGACACAATCTGAAATGTGGTTAGACTCTCCGACAGTTTTTAGTGATAGGGTGCCCCAATTTGTTGTCTCATTTCGCAAAAGTTGGTTATCAATGCTGTTAGATATTGGCGCATTCATGGAACTTCCAGCCAAATCCCTAGGGAAAGGATCATGTTCTGAATATGACTGTGTAAAGAACTGGAATGTAGGATCTAGAGTGCCGCTACCAAGAGAAGTTTTGGGGTCAATCTGCATTGGCATGCCCAGCTTCTCTTGAAGTGGTGAGGCTGAATATGTTTCATTCAAGCTGCTGAAATTTCTGGGTGACCCGTGCATGCACTCAAAGCCCATCCCCACCCCAGAATCAGATGCCCCCAAGTAGAATGATGAAGATGATGAAGGGGATCCTGATACTCCGGCTTCTGCTGGAGATGCCTCCACTGATTCTTGGAACCCTGAAAGAAACACAAGAGAAAGAATCAACTGAAAATTAAACATTAAAAATCACTGCAGTTTCTGCACATATTTTAGTCAAGACATTCAAGTTCAAATGTTCTTATGTGAAGAAAAAGACCACTCAGAGATGGCCGATGAAAAACAGAAGAATGAGTAATCCGAGCTAATTAAAATACCATTTTCAGGTTGGGTAGCCTTCTCGTGGTTGACCGCAATAGGCGCGAACTCACTTTGGCTTTGGAATAAGTTCTTGCGTGAAAAAACTTCTGGACTACTCTGTAAATCACTTTTCACAATATTCAGCATCCAATGCAAGCATGCTCATTGAAAAGGAAGAAAGGCTTAGACAGTCCAGAAAACTTACCGAAATGAAACAAACAAAACAAGGATTCAAGAAATTTTGTTCAAAATAATTCAGAACCTTGAAAAGATTTGATTCGCTCATTTGTAGTCCATTGAAACTTATTTATTCACATATTTCACCTGCGGTAGCATTCTTTGAAATAACAAAAAGAAAAGACTGATTTTTTGAAGTCCCTGTGCGATCATACAGGTAGCATTTATACATAATTTGGTTTACTTTGTTACTAAAATTTTGATCATATGTGAAATGTTTGGCATGCTCAGCCTGACTTCCTCCTAGCACCAATATATCACTAGCAATGCTTTAAATATAAGTTTCAGAGTGTGACTCCACCTGGAGACTTGAAATTTCTATGATTAGCCCCAACTCACTCCAACTCAGCTGGTTTCAGAATGCCTAGCAAATCGTTTCATTCATCACCAATACTGAATCAATTTAACCAACTGTACTTGATTATAGGTGATATGTAGAACCATAACTCTTAAAGAACAAGAGAGGTAGAACAAGTCGCTCGAATACATGGTACAATAATAGGGGCATGTTGCTTACTCCAATTCATGGTACACTAAGGGTAGGATTACATGGGTCGCTCCAATACACATACAAAGTATGTGCAATATAGTTTATATACAAATCAATTTTAATTTATATATGAAATGGCAAAAATTATTATTATAGGTCCTTCATGTATAGTTTTATTATATGCATTACATTACCACTTAACACCACCACGAGTATATAATTACAACTTATATATATATATATATATATATATATATATATATATATAAATTACAACTTCATATCAGTAAAAACAGTGATCCAGATCACAAATGATCCATAGACCAGATTGCATGATTTCGAACAGAAAACGTAGTGGTGTTGGCGATTTAGGTAGCATTCATCCAAAACAGAGAAACCACAACTCAGCAGAACAGAACATTTTTGGAGTTCTTGCCTACAAGTAGATTGAATATAAATAAATTTCAACATTGGTCCACCTGGTAGCAATGCACAAGTAACAATGTGCAATCAGTGCCATTGCCCTTTATTCATCTTTATACTTAAATCTTTGCCCTATTTATCATTATATTTTAGGTTGTGTTCGGTTGCACCAAATATCGTGAAATTCCATTAAATTACACTATTAATCATTAATTTGGGAAAATATCATGAAATATCATGATATTTGGCACAACCAAGCACAATCTTAATTAAGGATGTAGAAGTAGCACATAGCCAAAGTAATGTACTTGTGTATCATGCTTCAGAGGGGTGAACACCACGCTACATGGTATTCACTATTTAAAACACTGTACACAACTACCATGATGCACTGGCCCCTTAGTTGCCCAACGAATGAAATACACAGCCTGAAGATCCTCGAGAAATTGAAGAATTTCGTGAAGCATTTTGACAGTCTTCCAAGGTAATGTACTTGTGCCTTCGTATAGTAAACATTTATCCATTTTAATAAGGCGAAATTTATGCCCATTCTCCTTATCCATAAGCAATGACCCCGCCATTGCCCACAAATATCATCAAGTATATGAATCTGCCCTAGGCAGGATATTTGTGCCTTGGACTTCTGCAAGTGACATATTTCCATTTAACAAGGTTAAATTTGTGCCCGGCCCCTTTCCTTCCAGTAGGAAGTCTCATTATAGCTGGTCCAATCAATCCGCTATTGTCGCAGGGAATTTAAATGAGGAAAGGTACAATAATGAAAGATTAACTAATGTGAACTGGATCAAAAAATGATTCAGCCACCCTACAATAATTAGTGTCTGTTCCACATTGCCAACATCATTCAAAACAATTTATTACCAGGTCTAGAATAGATCCACTCCAAAGGAAGAGTCAAATACACATCACATCCCACTAGGCAAATACATGCTGATTATCATTCATTGCTACACCAGCTAAAGCACTTCTTGCAATAATTACTCTCAGACCACACATCTCTTTAAAGCAAACCTTATGATTTCCCTAGGTTTCGAATTTGGTTTAGAGGTGTGTTGATAACAGCAAAAGTACCATTACAAACTGCAAATGGTATATAAATATTGCAATTTCCAATTCCCTGGTGACAGGACCTTGAGTAGACGACACTCCACCACTCTTTGAAGTAGTTTGATAGAAAGTTGGCAGTTCAAGTAATTCCAACGTATATACAGTGGTCAGCTTTTCCAACTTAACAAAGTACCCCCATCCTGCCATTCCTTCCCATGGAATCAACAATACATCGATCAGGATCATGTCGAGAGAAGCCTACTAATGCCTCCTACCCCCAATTCAAAAATTGAAACAACTTGATAAATATCAAATAGAAGTTCTCCATCCAAGCCAAACTGCCATCGCTCGCAATTCTTCCACCCTTAGAAATGAATATTGTGCCATCTTTAACATATTTTAGTCCCACAAAGACCACCAACAACCCCATGCACCCTTTGAAAATCCTCTACCATTATTTTCTAGGAAGGGATAAGACATAAATATTCGCATCACAAACTAGCCGTGTTTCACTTTCTTCTTGATGAATAAGTAAAATCCCAACTGCTCATTCATCCAGCACAGCCATGAATGTGACAAACCAAAAATCGCAATCAGCAAACAATCCTAGGCAATAAAAGTCACTAAATTTTGGTAAATGACTTTTGTACACCAATTATTACATGTTAAGGATTGGCCAATCATTGTAATCATTGGTCTTATGGTACATTTAATGAGCATTATCAAGGTATTCCGTAACCGTAATGAACTGTTAACTTTACAATACGAGCTATAATGGCCATTTTGGTCAGTTTGTCATTATCGTATGATTTACAATATGAATCGTATGGTCGTCCAATATGCATCATACATGTGAATCGCAATTCCAGATGAATCGTACGATTTGAAAATCAATCCTCAAAAACGGCAGCACCCGGTCAAAAAATTGATTTCTATTCCTTTTTTTCTTTTTCTTTTGGGGGGGGGGGGGGGGGGGGGGGGGGGGGGCAGAGATTTCTATTTTAAAGTGTGTTTAGGCCCTAACCATAATTTAAATAAATAAATTTAAAAAAAAAAAAAAAAAAAAAAAAAAAAAAAAAACTAAACTTATATTTTGAAACTTTTGAGAAATTTTGGGGACTTTTGGAGCTTGTGGGCCATAGGAAACATAGAAAAAGAAATCAATATATCTTTTTCGTCACTCAACGAAATCGAACGCCGCTTGTTGCATTCGATTTCTACGTTGAAATAAGTAAGAATACATGTAAACTATTCAGTTATTATTTTCTATTTTATTTCTTTCATATAATGGTAAAAATATGGTTTGTCGGAAATATATATATATATATATATATATATATATATATATAATATATATATATCTATATATATATTATATATATATATATATATATATATTCATTTTTTCCAGTTTTTTGTAATTCTTTTTTAGAGATGTTGTGTTTAAAAGTTATTTATGCCCAACATACATTATAATATCACTTCTTGTCTTTCTTTGGAGAGATAGTAGTGAGATTTGGAGCTTATGTGGGCCTAAATAGTTTTTTATTTCAAGTGTTTTCTTATTTATTTCAAATGTAAACTAATTCTCTCATTTTTAATCAATTTGTAATATTCTAAGTTTGTGTAGGGCTGCCTAAATAGTTTTTTCTTAATATGTATGCAGGCTTGGCTTGTCACTTGTGTGTTGCCGACTTGCCGTGTTGGTTCATTTTAAGCATTGAAGATGGAAAAGAAATCGAAAACGAAGGACAATGATATTACGTAGGAGTGTTGTTCAAAGATGGATGAGAACAATAATTTCCACCTAAGATGCAATCTTTGTGGGAATGCATATTGAGTAGGTGTATTTCCAATGAAACATCACCTAGCCTGAACGAAGAAGAATGTTGTGGCATGTCCCCAAGTAGGTGATGAGGTAGCAGAAAAATTCAAGAAATTATTGGATGGTAATGTTAGCGAGAAGAAGCAAAAGAAGAAATGGCATATTATGTTGGAAGGGTTCCTATAATTGATAGTGTCGATGAAATGGGAGGTGGAAAAAGAAAGAGAACAATAGATTATTTTATGGAAAAAAAAAAAAACAAGCCACTATAAACAAAATCTGGAAGAAGGGAGATAGAGGTAATGTGTGCCTATCTATCTCACGTTTCCTATATGCGAATGCTCCACCATTCAATCTTGTAAAGAGCCCATTCTTCGCACCAATGATGAAAGCGGTTGCTGCATTTGGACCAGGATTGAAGCTTCCTTCGTATCATGAAGTGAGGAATAAATTTTTAAAGATGGAGGTTGAATCAATGAAGAAATTTATTGATGTATATAAGGACTTGGGGAAGACCGGATGCACGATTATGTCTATTACAAATTTTTTGGTTAATAGTCCAAGTGATAGGGTACTTTTAAGATCAGTTGATACGTTCGATATTTCAAAAAATGCGGACAATTTGTTAGTGTTATTTGAGTTAGTGATTGATGAAGTGGGTGAAGAGAATGTTGTGCAGGTACTTATAGATAGTGCATCCGTCTATGTGAAGGCGAGTCAGTTGTTAATGGAGCAGAGGAAGACATTGTTTTGGTCTCCATGTGCGGCCCATTGCATAGACCTAATGCTTGCAAACATTGGAAAGCCGCAATTTCATTCAGAGACCGCGGCGAAAGCAATGGGCCATAACGGTCTATATCTACAAACATTGTTGGGTCTTGAATTTGATGAGGAAGCACACAAAAGGAGAGTTGACTCAACCGGCCGTAACACAATTTGCTACGTATTACTTAACTTTAAAAAGCATTCATGAAAATAGAATTGGCCTGAGTTCGATGTTTACCTCCAAAGAATGGGAAGGTAGCAGCTTCTCCAAGACCGCAAAGAGGAAGCATGTTCAAGACAGTTTTGACCGGTGTTGATTTTTGGCTATCTATCAATTTTTCCTAAAGATCACTCTCCCATTATTCAAGGTGTTACGGCTAGTTGATTCAAATGAGAAGCCGACGATGGGATATATTTATGAAGCGATGAATCAGGCGACAGAAGCCATAGCAAAAAACTTGGGAGATGTGAAGAAACGATATTCGGTTATATGGGAAATAATGGACCAACGGTGGAATCTTCAATTGCACAGGACCTTATATGCAATGGCTTTTTTCTTAAATCTGATATTTCAGTATGATGACAACGACAATTTTCATCCGGATTTAGAGATTAAAACCAGCCTATATGACTGTATTGAAAGAATGGTCATTGATTCAAGGCAGAGGGTCATCATCAAGGTGTTCCAAAACGGTAACGGTGGCCGTAACGGCCACCACCGTTACCGTTATGATACGGGCCGTAACGGCCATTACAGCCCCATATCGGCCGTTTTTTATTTTTTGAAAATTGTTGTTACTGGACCGTTACAGCCCATTTTTCTGTAACGGCCGTTACGGCCGTTTCAACCTCGTAACGCATAATGGTTATGACTGTTACCGTTACGTAACGGACGTTACGTAACCGATTTTGAATAGCATGGTCATCATTGATGAGCAAATGGACAAGTCCAAAAGGCCTATGGTTTATTTGGAAGAGAGACGGCAAAATTAAGCAGAACGACAAAGCAACCAGGTAATATTACTTACAATAATTTTGTTTCTTTGACTTTGATTGTGTGCCTATTATTTTTATAAATTATATATGATTGTGTTTTGGGTCTATAGTGGGAGAGTTATGGAGACGAGTATCCAGAATTGCAAAAGCTAGCTATTCATATTTTAAGTTTGACATGTGGTGCTACTGGTTGTGAGCGCAACTGGAGCACTTTTGAGCAAGTGAGACATTATTGAATTCATTAATCAACTTATGAATTCACTAGTGAGTAGTGACCAATAGCCTTATATTATTATGTTCATGGGCTTGCAGATACATTCAAAGAAGAGGAATAGAATTGAGCAAACAAGATTGAATGCACTCATCTTTGTAAAATATATTCTCCAGCTCGAAGTCCGTCATGCAAAGAGAGAGGACCGAGGGCTTAATCCTATACATTTATCAGATATGGAATCCGATGATGAATGGATCACGGAGAAAGAGGATCCCACGCTTCCTACAGATAACACCTATATGGACATAGGTGAATGCTTTGTTGAGGGCTTGGAGGATGTAAAGACTCGTATTCTTATTGTTTAATCCTGTAGTGTAGTCTTATAATTATTAATTAATAATTTAACAGCTTATATTATAATGAATTTTGCAATAACAATTTTGTACGTCCTAGAAAACTTGCGATTTGAAGCAAGGCAAAGGGAAAAGCGGAAGTGGTAGAAGTAGAGGAGAAAGATGAGTTTATTTCAACATCAAATTCTGAAGATGAAGATGATGTTGATAATGTTGACCTCATTAGTGATGAGGAGGAGGATGAGGGCACAACCGAGGAAGAAAAGATTTTGTTTGGACTTTTTTTTTTACTTTTTTGAATTATAGAAACAAGTGAATAGAGCATTATACATGTAAATGGGGATGGGAAAAATGTTATTTTTTGAATTATATGGAAAACTTAAATGTACATCGGATGGAAGAGAGGATTATTGTTTGAACTTGATTATGACATGATGATATATGCATGATACATCTTTTTGTTTTTTGCATATTCATGACAAAATGAACGATTGATGTGTTTTTTTTTTAATACAATTTTTATATTTTTTTATGACATGTTTTATGAAAATCTGAAAAAATCTTACGATTTACGATTTACGATACGATTCAGACCCTTGTACGATTTATGATGCGATAACGACACAATGACAGCATTGGTTATGGTCACTTTTTCTATTGAAAAAAAAAATCCGAAAAACCTATATCAACCAAGTAATGGACCGTTACAGCCTTTACAGGGGGCGTAACAAGCCATTATAAGAGTTGTAACGGCCGTTACAGGTCGTTTCTTTTCGAAACGTGCATTATGGCCGTTAAGACCCCGTAACGTGTATCAGCTATCACCATTACCTTTACGTAACAACCTTTACGGCCCCTTAACGGTCGTTACAGCACACCCTGAGCCTTATGACGAATGAACGGTTCAAATCATCAGTAATACATGCCATGTGTACAGTGCAGAAAGTGGAGACATAAATTTAGCCTTTTCGAGAACATGGGATCGCATCCCTTAATCTTAAATTGGACCACCAAGAGAGTTGCTATCAAAATTTAACTTCAAAAACCCTTCAGGATTCACATTTGACAACTATTGTCCAATCAAGTCCATTAATTTGATATCGATAAATTCCTAGAGCAACACATATCAACGACGCTACATTTTTCTGCAGCGTGTCCACAGCCCATGTTAGACCACACATGTGGAACTCGCGTTGCCACTTCTATTAGAAAATACCTAATTTACATTTTTTTTCTTGTATTTTATTAGTATCTATATATTTGATGTATAGTGCTTTGTGCACTGAGTGAATACATTTTTCAAAACCTCGTATGAAGTAAATGGGCTTGCTTTTGTAGTTTCATTTTAATTTTACTATTTTTTAGAGTTACACACACAAACACGCACATCATAGGCTCCTCTTGTTTGTTCGCCCCCAGAAATTCATTGAAGGCCGTCATGCTTGACATAACCCTTGATCCCCCAAACTTTTCAAACCCATATCTAATGGTGTTAAAATCCCCTCCCAAGCACCAAGGAATATTCCAGGTGCCATAGGCATGGCCGAGTTCCTCCCAGAACTTTGGCCTCATCCTCAGGTTATTTGGATCATACAACAAGGATCAAAGCAACTCTAAATTCCACTCCTCAAGCCAAGGATCAAAGCAACTTTTTGAAGGGTCTTCGGACATTAATGCAATCCCACCCTTGATCTACAGTGAACCAGATTTCCCTGAACTCTGAGGGAGCGATTCTCTTTTTGTCTATTGCAACAAGAGATTATTCACTTTGTGAACTCAAACCATGTCTTTTATAGCTATCCTCTTATCAACAATTAACAGTCCTCTAACATTCCAAGACAACATATTCAATTAAAAACTAGAGCAAGGTTATTGTCGGCCCCCGATATTTCACTTCTTCCCTACCTATAGTCATAGTTGCTGCTTGACTTCAAGCTTGGTGGCTCCCTCATACCGTTTGAGCTCACCTTCTACATTTAATCCACACCATACTCTTCTCCCATGAGCCCCAAATCTGCAATGTCAGCTATTGCAAACCCTCTATCCCCGCTAGCTAAGGCTTCATCTAAGCATCAAACCTCAACTAACAATGCAGGCCCCGTCTCCACTGCACTATCAGCTTCTAATTCAGACACAGACTCTTCGACCACAATGCCCACTACTAGATATTGCTTTGGGCCAAATCCAAATCACCAACAAAAACTTGCACAGCATGCACTCTTTGAAGAGCTTGGGATCAACTCGTTATTACATGGTGCAGTAGCAGGCTCGTGAATCTTTTGAGAATGATTATTTAGGAGGATATTTCCCACTCTAAACCCCAAGTTCCATCACTTACTCAAGTGGTTTGAGCCTCGAGAAACAAGCTGCCCCTGAGCATTTATCTCTAACAAATGCATGTCCCAGCCCATCCTTGGCAAAAACCCCTCACATGCATGCTGCCATCTGTGCCTGAGTAGCCCTCAAGACACATGCTGCCCCCGAGCATTCATCCCTATCAAACGAATGTCCCAGCCCATCTTGACAACCACCAAGTAGGCATAAACCCCTCCCATGCATGCAGCCATCTATGCATAAGTAGCCCTCTCCACAGGACACATATCCTGACCCAACCTATCAACCGCTAAAAACAACACTGCACCTCCCAGAGTCACTGCCATATGTCCAAAGCCTGAACAAGACGTAACTCCACGCAATTCCAATTGTCCTGTCCTACCTGACATGAACGTCGTAACTAGGTCTAGAACCAGCTCCATAAGCATTGGCTCCATCCAAGCATGAGTCAGGATCCTGAAGAGACAAATTTAGAAACTTTTGTTAGACACCACATCAAACAAGCACCACCTACCACCTTGCCAATTGACATTGCATGGGGGATTTTGGCATCTTTGGAGAAGGCCACCATTTCCTCCCTCAAGCTGAAATTCAAGAGGAAAGCAACCAACGGCAATCTGGCAAAAGAAATCTTCAAGGTAACAAAGGGGGACTCTCTCATGGTATCCACCAACACCAAAACGGACAAGCATTCATTGGCAGCTAAAACCACCAAACTATAGGCCAGCTCTTTTAATCTACAATCCAGGATAACCTTAGGCACCTTCACCCCAATCTCAACAAGCCGGACACCCTCTTGGCTCAGCCCATGAGTCACTGTACAAGGCCACCTCCCTTGAAAATCCCTCTCATATCTGCGCCGCTCTTACTATGTCACCCCATCTTAGACTTTGTAAAGTGGATGCCCCTTAACCTAGATTCCTTGTCCCTCTCCTATAATTTGGCTTTACAGACCGTAATCTGTCAAACTCTCACTTTCCTCCCATTCAGAACTTCCACCACCTTCCACGCCTCGTATTGATACCGAAACTGAACGAAATCAATACTCACAGTGCACTTTTTCATTAGGATGAACACATCAGCTGCTGCATCAAATTTTCCAAACACTTAAAACAGATATCTATCCTCAACAGAGAATGGGAAGTTTCCAATAAACATGTAGAAGGGACCTTTGGGATTCCAACAATTTTTAACTGCCATCCATCACTATCATTCTTCGTCAATCATAAGAACAAAGATCGCTGCTCCATTTGATGAAAGATACTAGAAGGCAACAAATTTAAAAGGACAGAAAAAGATGTTAAATATATATACATCCACCTATCTTCCACCCCTGTGGACGAACAATTCAGAAAAGATTTTGTCCATCTATTATGAACGTGAAACACCCACTAAGAAAAAGAAGATGCCATAAAAACAAAGATGATAAGATTATGGGGCTTTTGGTGCATTGGTTGGGTTCATCATGGTTGAAGAACCCATTCTGATGACAACTTGATGGAGAAAGGATGATCCTCCCAGATTTCAGTGGGAAAAAAAAAAAAAAACACTAGAAGAGAGGATTTCTATCTTTTAAAATTATTAAAAAAGACATCCACAGCACCTGAACCTCACTTGATTAGAAATCTGTTCCTAATCTATCTCAAATATCCCTAACCCTACCAAGCCCATGAAACAAGAAAATTTACAATTTCATCCCTGATATCACCATAAAACAAAATTGTGCCTAACCTTCAAATGCCTAACCTTCAAACAATCGTGGTTTGTGAATCAGACAATTTAACTGAGTTTAGATCCCAGTGAGATTGAGATTCAATTGCAAAGAGGAATGCATGACACTTCATCATGGTCCCCCAATTCAGACATTCTCCTAACTTTTCTACCTAAAACCTATATTACATGTTTCAAAATAAAATATTATAATTTTTATTAGTCTGACAACCAGCTGTAAGTATACCATAATTCGAGTATATATTTCCCTAACTATAAATTCGATTCAAGGATGAGAGAGAGAGAGAGAGAGAGAGAGAGAGAGAGAGAGATCAAACCCAATCACATAATCATAGAATTCGTCTTAATTTCGACAACAAGATTAAAAATAAATAAATAAAATCATGCCCTAATCTGAAATTTCCAAAAAAAAAAAAAAAAACAGAAAACAGAACCCCAAAAAAAACCCTATATTGATATTTACCGGGAAGTGATGATCTGACGGATTGGATTGCTCTTCGAGGATTGCATAGAAGCTTTCGATGTCAATGGTGAAATCTTCCGGATTGTCGCAGGTATGGGGATAGCCCTCCCCCAGAACATTCGAATTGTTAAATCCATCAGGTTGCAACATCAGGAAACAATCATGGAAAAGTAATTTCACAAGAAAAAAGGGGGAAATCTCAATACTGTAAAACCCTAAATCTGCAATTATTTTAGGGTTTGGAATTGAAAATTTAGGGGAAAAAACGATTCGATATAACGCCTATAAGAAAGGCAGAAGAGATCGAATAATCAAGGGGGAAGGGGGAATAGGGAAAGAGAGAGCCGTGGAAATGGTTTTCCGGAACGTTCGCCTCGGCTGCGCTCTGTTATATGACGCGACTTTTCTTTTCTCTCCTTTTTTCTCCGTCTCCCTCTTTCCTTGTTTTTTTTTTTCTTTTTTCTTTTTTCCTCAAAGTGATTGATTTGAATGGAAAAAGGACCGACGAGGTGAGGTGAGGCGCATGCGCAGTTTAAAAACGGGTACGCCGACCCCGGGGTGCGCAGGATAAGATAGGAGGGAACCGGAGTCCTTTGATGCTCTGACAGAGTATCATGCTTGATACGCAGACATTTTAGAAATTGTGCGCGTGGCATGAGTTCTCCAAAATTAAACCGACTAAATTGTCTAACCCAATGTCGATGAATCAGATTTTTAAAATAAGATTGGCCCAGCAATCCCGAACTCTGAAATATGGACTCGGATCCGGTAGTGACCACTCCAATAGGGAGGTTGGTACGGGTCTGTATTGTGGACCTTACAATGATGTATGTGTTTTATTGTTGTCGTACATCCATTTTTCCAGCTTGTTTTAGGGTATCAGCTTTAGACTGAAGCATATCTAGACTTATGTGGACCACACTATAGGAAATAGTGGTGATTAAACGGCCACCGCGAAAACCTTCTCAAGAATCTCAACGCAATAAAAGTTTCGGATAAGTTGACTTTTCCAGCATTGAGATCTATACAGCCTAATCAACGGATTTGATGGCAAATAAATATTACAGTGGACCCTATCCAAGTTTTTAATAGTACAGCCTTTAATCACCACTCTTTACTGTTGTGTTGTTTACTTGAGGTTTAGATCTGCTTCTTTTTTTCTTAATCATGCCATTAACTAATTGGAAAAATCGAACAAATGGATAAAACAGAGATCATAGCATGCTACAGCACCGACTACCATTGTACTGAAGGTGTCAGTACGAATCCAAGTCCCTGAAATATGACCGTTGGATACTTTCATGTCTAAATTGCACGATTATGGTTCAGTCCGACTGTTAGTGACCATATCAGTGTTTTATTTTTATTTTTTTTCATTCTCCTTCTACTAGATTGACATAATTTGGACAACTTAATTTATACTATTCATATGCCACACTACGCATGCAATTTCCAAGTAAATTATGAGTGCCTGCGATTTTCAAGTAAGTTTGAAAGGCCTGTGTATCATTCATCACATTCTTATAGAGTATCAAAGGTTCTGGGAAACTGAAAGTCCGGCTGTAACTGGGAATGCTAGTTGAGGAAAGGAATGCTTAAAATAATGTAAGCCGTGTTGTCGTCATCGAAGGTGGTACATATTCGGTGGTCATTTGATTGATCATTTCTTTCGTCTTTACACCCACTAATTAAAGGTAAGTTACTTGATTGAACAACGCTAGCTAACGTACTTTTTCTAACTTGTGGGGGACGAATTCGCGTGCATGAAATCCAACTCGTCTATCAGAAACTCTGCTCCTCGTTAGGTCCTGATTTCGAAAAAAGCTGATTCAGCGGTTAAGTGGGCCACCCTATGAAACTATCCTTAAAACCTCTACATTCATGTGGAACGGGCCACATGAGATATTTTAGTCAATTCCTACATCTGACGAGGCACGTTGGATGAATGGATTGGATGGCATATAAGCACTGCCATGGGCCCTACAGCAAATTAATGGTGAGCGTTCAATGTCAACCGTTTCCTATGGTGTGGCCCACCTGATTGTTTTATCGTCATGATTTTTTTTTTTTGCATGGTGAACGGGAGGGAACATACCTGATGAACGGGGTGGACATTATAGGACTCGCCTTTGGTGGATCCCCGAACGTGGGGCCTACCATGGTGTATGTGTCCTATATCCACGCCATCCACTCATTTTCGGCAGATCAACATAGGCTATGAGCCCTAAAATGCAGCAGATCCAAATCTCAGGTGGTCCACACCACAGGAAACAGTGGTGATTGAAGGCCCACCATTAAAAACTTGATAGGGCCACCAAAATGTTTATTTTCCATTCGAACGGTTGACAAGGTCACGGAGACCTGGATGAAAGGACCATACAAATATCAGCTTGATCCAAAAAATTGTGGTCCCACATAAGTTTTTAATGGTCAATCACCACTGCTTTCTATAGTGTGGTTCACCTGAGAATTGGAAATGCTACATTTTTTGAGTCAGCAAATTGGTGGACGGCTTAATATAATACACATACATCACAGTGGACCCCATGGTAAGTTATACCGACCTCGGTGGATCCTCTGTCCGTTCATATGCAAGTTCCACCCACATCGCTCACGGCTGGCAAACGTAGCGTGAGCGGGGATTTCCCTGACCGTGGGGTCCACCTTAATGTATGTGTTGTATATCCACATCAGCCATCAGTTTTTCCAACTCATTTTAAGCGAAGTCTAAATGAACAATATCTAAATCTCAAGTGGACCACACCATATATATTGAATTCCTACCATTAAAAGCTTTTTGGGGAGCCACAAAGTTTAAAATCAACCTTATCAACAGGTTGGATGGCAAATAAACATTATGGTGGGCCTGCCGGTTTTTAATGGTGGGTGTTTAATCACCACTGTTTCAGCGGTGTGGTCTAGCTCAGATTTAGATCTTCTTTATTTCAGGCACCATGTGGTAAAATGATCTGAACAAATTGATGAAAGGTTTGGATTAAAAAAATACATCAAGGTAGGCCCAAGGTCAGAGAAACACCCACTGCCCCGTTACGCGAGTAGGGCCTGATCCGCTACCCAAAGTAACCTAGCCGGCGTATGCTAACCCGCTTCTTTTTAATACTCCGGAACGGTGTGATCGTTGATGCGTGGGCACTAAGATGTCCTACACGTGGCACATATTAATTAAATTGAACCGTTCATACTGCGGGACCCACTGTAGATGGACTATCAATGCAAAACAAATGAATTGAATATCACTAGTATATGATTAAAGGATATTAGCTTGTCGACTTATGGCCATTGGCTATTTTTCAGCTCATCCGTCCATCAAATCTCCACCAATAACCACTAAAGTAATAAAATCAGTATAATTTTCCGTTTACAAGCCGTGTAAATTGCGGTGTTTGGATCGTTTGATTTAAGTCGCACATATGACACGTGAAATTTCGTATTAGTGCCTGCTTGGCAAACATCTGAAATGGGTGGGTCCCACCATGTAAATCACCAGGTGCAAAAATCACTGCGGTATGCTTATCAGGCGACATACATGCATATATACGATGTATCAAACCATCCGTGGGTCTGATCTAAACCGTCCATTGTTTTTTTGTGCAAGGGCGCCCACACGAATAAATGGAGCTACGTGATTTCTTCGCCGTATTATCTTCATGATGGGAACGACATATTGCATGGCTGGATGTCCAGCACGACACGTTCACATGCTCGTAGTTAGTGAATGGGAAGTTAACATGCAATGGATGGAAGGTAAGTGATGTTTTTTTTTATCATTATGTTGGAGTCCCTTTTTATTTTCAATATTGGGAAAGTAGATGCCGCTGGAAAGGTAAGAGCCTGAAGATGCTCTTCCAAGGCGTGCTAACGACCCTTGTGGAGCTTACTTGGATGAACTTTTTAAGGGCCGTTTGGCCGGTTGGATTGGAAGGATTAGTGTAGTGGAAGGGATTGGATGATAAATCCCGGGAATGGCTGGGCGTGCCAAACAATGTAGGTGATCTCATCCAAATCCGATGATCTTCAGAAAATCCACTGACAACACCATCATTACCTTTAAATCCCATCCAATCCATCCTAATCCTTTCAAATTAGCCTGCGACTTGTTTGGTTCTTGGGATTGGAAGGATCGGAAGCTTTAATCGCCGGATTGGTGGGCGTACCAAATGGACTGGATGTATGAATCCAGGGATATATCAAATCCATGGAATCCGCTGACAACACCATCATTACCTAGAAATCCACGCATCCACCTAATACCATTCCCTCCCTTCCAATCCACTCAGCCAAACGGGCACTAAGGGTCGTTTGGCACCTGGATTGGAGGGGATTGGAGGGGATAGAGGGGTTTCAAATCCCCTTGGTTGTTTGGCAGCATAAAGCAACTGGGATTGCCAATCCAGGCGGTTTTCAATTCCCTCTTTGAAGGGGTTTGTAATCCATGGTGAGAGCTTGGATTATACCTAAAATCGTTTCAATAGTTGCTGGCATAAATGTATGTCACTGTACACTATCATTCTACTGAGCACATGGCCCACTAATGATGATCAGCACCGTCCAAACATTATTCATGTAGATTAGCACCGTCCAAATATTATCCAGCACCTACCAAACATTGTCCATATTAATTAACGATTAAAAATCGTTAGTTAGTCACTCAGACATGATCTTGTGCTTGCGGTCCATCTGAGACTTGGAATTTTATCATTTTTAGGCAAAACATATATTTTTGCCGGCTTATCACAACCATAGTGTCAAAAATTATATATCTCAGTAATTAGGAATATTAAAGTTGATTTAGTAATTAAATTCAAACACATGTAAATATGTCATATATAGGTATTTTTGAATTAAAGTTGATTCACACTCTATGGTGCCAAACAGACCGAGAGGATTGCCAATTCAGGGAGTTTCCAATCCTGGGGGTTGCCAATCTAGGGGGTTCCAAATCCACGCTCCCAAACAGGCCCTTATATATCCAAGCATATAAAACTCTCCAGTGAACCATACCACTGGAAACAGTAGTGAATGACCATTAAAAGCTTCTTTTTTGGGGGGGCCATAAAAGCTTTGGATCAATCTTATCTTTATATTTTCCCTTCATCCAGGTCTGGTTGACCTTATCAATAGGTTGGATGAAAAATAAATATTAGAGTTGGCATTACTGTAGTCCCTAAAAAGTTTGTAATGGGGGGCATTCAATCATCACTTTCATGTAATATGGTCCCACCCAAGATTCAGATCTTCTTAATTTATTGAAACACAACTTGGATGGAAAATGGATGGACAGCTTGGATATATAACATATCATTAAGGTGGGCCCAGCGGCAAGGGTAACACCTAGGTAACATCCAAACCGCTCGCAGGTGGCAACAGCCAACCTGGCTAATGTGTCAGGGATCGGGTACGTTCATGTTACACATATTGCAAGTCAGTGAGCCTGAGAAACACCGAATTTTGGTGTGATGCCTGATATAGCTAGAATTGATTGAGGTGCTGTTATAAGAGATGAGGGCCGCAGACTAGGTACTACCCTCACGAGGGCCTAGCTGAAGACGGTGGCTCACCGAGAAGTATATGTGTTTATCCATGTTGTCCATCCATTTTAAAAGATTATTTTTAAGCATTAGTTGAAAAATAAAGCACATTTAAGTCTCAACTAGACAATACATACCATAGGAGGTAGTAGGAATCTTGCCTTTGAAAACTTCTTTAGAAGCACAAAAGTTTTGGATCAAGTTGATATTTATATTTTCTTCCGTGCAGGTTTTGGGTGACCTTACCATCAGGATGGATTGCAAATAAAGATTACTGTGAGCTTTTAAGAAGTTTTTAATAATAGGAATTCAATCTTGATGAGGTTCTAAGAAGTTTATAATAATAGTAATTCAATCCCAACTTGCTTCCCATGTTGTGTTTCACTTGAGCCTTCAATTTACTTCTTTTTTTGGCCCATGCCTTAAATGATTTGTAAAAATGGAAAAGCAGCCTCAATAAAACATATATGTCATAGTGGCCCCAAACATCTCCTAATAGGACCATTCATCTCTACTTTGGTAGTCGGGAAGTACTCAAACCGTGTGGACACAAAACATATTTGAAAGTGGATCCGTCATACCGGTGCTAAACCAATCAAATTTCACTGCACGAGAGCCTCACCTAGCTTGGTGTTTTCCGGCGTCACCAAATTCGGCTCCCCTAAAAACCAGGCCGGCCCACACTTATCAAGTGAACTACACGTGTATGTTGGATGCCAACCTTGGGTTAAAAAATTTTCTAACTCAAATAGCTGTAGGTTGGCACAGTCCAGTGAATGCCAAGTGGCGCATTCGGTACGAGTGTGGGTTTAGACCTTGAATTAGGTCTTGGATGATGACGTAGACAATTCATATTCCTACTGGCCTCATTGAATCTATGATCTATAATCATACTTCATGGTCAGTACTAGCCTTTCATCCAATTGAGTGCAAGGTATTAAAGTTTAATAAACCTTTCTTGAAATCTCCCTCTAAAGTACAAAACCTAAACTAATATAACAAATGCCCCAGAATTCAAGGAACGCCTCAGGTTAGATCATAAACCCTTAGGATTATAATATAATATTGATGGTTCATATTATATCTAAGATGCCTATCCAGGGTGAAATTGCACCCCATGTGGTAGTTGTTATATGGTGGGCACCTTAATTATCCTATGAAGGGGGGCCTTAGGTTTGTTTGAATTATGATTTTAGCATTAAATATAATATTTTTTAATAAATAATTGATCAATTAAAATGAGATGAACTCAATTTTAAACATCTACCAAATAGGGATATGGATTAGGCATTGCCTTTATTTAGACCAACGTCTCTTCAGGTATTACATCAAAATGATTGATTATGGGAGAGGCCTATCTTTGATAATGGCTTGGCGTTCAATCAAATCCCACCACATCATGCCTGCAACAAGTAGTACCCAATTTATGTAGACCATGTAAGCCCTAAATCATGTAATCCAGCTTTTTTTATTAAACAAACATGTATGGTTCACCACATTTTTCTAATACAAAGGAGTTTAATCACATGGGCAAGAGGTACAAATCACATCAATCAAAACTGTCTAATATCTTTAGTCTTGGTTGTGGATGAATCATAGCCTAGAAAAGACTTGCTTGAATGATTATAACCATCCAAATTGTCATTGTGGCATGGATGATTAAAAATTAAAAATGGTCCAAGTTCAACTAGTTAGGTCAGATGACCAAGAGCAAGTGATGAAACCATGTAGATGATGTGTCACAGAAATCAGGCTGGTCTGCCATGCATGTTCTGAAAGTGGACCACCAGTTCATCCCTCTTTTCTAAGTCATACACGATTCCAACCAATGTGGACAACCTACAAGCCGACCACCATGGTTTTTGTAAGATGTGATCTACACGGTGGGCCAAATCATGTGAACGGCTTAGATGATCCCATGGCATGCAAAGTGTGGCTACATTTTTATGGAGGCATGCGATAATATGCCTAAGAAGTGAATATACTTGAATGCGGCCGATAATTTAACTTGTAAAATTTCGGCCGGCTCGCAGACCCAGAATCATTTGGACCAAAAGCCAATAACAATCGATACTCTCGCCTCGCGTGATGTTTCGTACACATGCGGCGAGAAATTCAGTAAGTGGCATAATTTTCGTCAATAATAAGCCGTTGAAATAGTGGATCCCAATCAGATTAATCATAAGAACTACAGTTTCTCTGGGAAGAATATACACCTTAACCGATTATTCGGTTGAATGGAGAATTATAACGCATTTAGTTCATCAAACAGATATTGATTTGTCAGAGGTTAGGATGGATCAATCAATCTGATATTACCATCTTGATATATCTAAAGTGGGCCTTGCAACTTGGACAGTGCATCAAGGTATGTTTAGGAAATAACACGCATAATAACTCCCTTTACCGTATCCATGACTCCAGGAGCTGAGGGAATAGAAGTGGGTTTTACCTCACAGATGCTGACTTGAAAAGCATGTAAGAGATCCTGATCGTTCATCAGTTAGAGGGAAAAGTGATATAATGATCCATAATCAATGTTCACATGTAGCCCACTTGATATGTACATAATCCGAGATGCGGTTCCTGCGCTCAGAAGTTAGGTGGGGCCCACCGTGATCTTTATGATAAATCTACTGTATAAATCTGTTTTGCTAGCCAGCTCATGTTAAGACAAAACTCAAAGATGAAGTGCATCCAAACCTCAAGTAGGCGCGATGATTATATATGCCATTCAAACCCTTCATTCATTCTTACTGTGATGAATTTTAAAAATAATAAAAACAAACAAAAATATTATCTTGATTCAAAATTTCCGTGACTTCCAAAATATTTCAACAGTGGATGTTCAATTCTTATTATTTATTGTGGTGTGGCCCGCTTCAGTTTTTTATGTCTTGCTAATCGAGCTGATGACGTAATACTATATTGAAAAAATGGATGGATGGAATGGATGTTTCAATGTCAACGTGCATAGCTCCTGGGAGATGAAATTCCTCCGACAGGTTGAGAATGGCAAAAGGCCTTCCACGATCTCACCCTTTGTTGGACCCTTCGCGTAGGTCTACCATGATATGTGTCTTATCCATACAATTTTGAAACATCCTTTTATGGCATGAGCCTAAAATTAAACATACTGTAATCTCAATTAGCACTAGTAATTGAATGCCTACATGTAAAACCTGTTATAGGTGCTATAGAAGTTTTAGATGAAGCCGGTATTTGTATTTTCCTTTCATTCATGTCTATATATCTCATGAATAGGTTTGATACAAATAAGGAATTGTTTGGCACCATGGATTAGAGGGGGTTTCAAATCCCCTAGTTGTTTGGTAGCATATAGTAAATGGGGTTTCCAATCCATGTGAGAGCTTGGATTACACCTAAAATCATCTCAATAGTTGCAGGTGTAACATGTGTGCCACTATATATTATCATTTTATTAGGCACATGACCCACTAATGATGATCAGCACCGTCCAAACATTGTTCATGTAAATCAACACCATCTAAATATTGTCCAGCACTGTCCAAACATTGTTCATGTAAATCAACGATTAAAAATCGTTGGTTAGTCACTCAAACATGATCTTGTGCTTGTGGCCCATCTAAGACTTGGAATTTCATCATTTTTGGGCAAAGCATATATTTCATCGAGCTTATCACAACCATTGTATCAAAAATTACATAACTCACTAATTAGAGATATAAAAATTGATTTAGTAATTAAATTTAAATTTCTGTAAATATACCATAGATAGGTACTTTTGGATTAAAGTTGATTCACACTCCGGGTGTCAAATACACTAGGAGGATTGCAAATCCAAGGGGTTTCTAATCCTGGGGGTTTTGAATTCAGGGGGTTATAAATCCATTCTCCCAAATAGGCCCTAAACATTACTATGAACCCTATGAAGGTTTAACGGTGGAAGTCATTATCCCACTGTTTCTATGGTGCAGTCCACTTGAGCTTTGGATATGTTTCAATGTTGAGCTACTGATCTAAAATGAGATGAAAAAAAATGAATGAATAGCATAAATAAAACACATACATCACAGTGGGTGTCATATAGTTCACCTAGTATGCAATCCACTTTCGGGAGCAGATTTCAGGAGTCCCTACCAAAGGCTTAAAACAAATACATCACGGTGGGCGCCATATAGTTCACCAGTATGCAATCCACTTCCGGATTTTCATTGTGCATGGGAGCAGATTTCAAGAGTCCCTACCAAAGGCTTAAGGCAAGAAGTTTCTCAGCTAGGAAGCTAGGTGGGGCCACTGTGATGTTAGTGAGAAATCCAACCTGGTTCATTAGTTTTATGAACTTATTTTACAACATGAGACCAAATATGATTAGCATCCAAAACTAATGTAGCCACACGTGAGGGAAAATAGGGGAAAAATGTTTACCATTGAAATCTTTTTAGATCCTTGATGTTTATATGCCATCCAAATTGTTTATTTGGTTATTTTCAATGGAATGCACTGAAAACATGAAAACTTTAGCTTAATACAAAACTTATATAGCTATACAAATATTTCAACGATAATCATTCAATCTCTACTATTTCCTCTCCAGTGGCCCCTTAAATTTTCGATCAGGTAAAATGAATGAATGGTGTGAATTTCTAGCAAAGCTTTCTCACGGGACATCACGGTAGCCCTAAGTAGCTCTCTTGCACGGTAACTTGGGAAAAGCATTAGCAAGAAATCCGCCTACCCCTGCTTACCTGGAAGCGGATTGGCTGGTGTACTACACACCACCAACCTGGCTGGTGGAATGGCCCCAAGGATATCAAAGTTACATGCTCCAAAATAATGTATTTATTATATCCACACCGTTCATCCATTTAGAATATTTATTTTAGGGCATAAGCCCAAAAACTACCCATATCCAAAACTTAAGTGGACCACACTACTAATAATAGTGGAATTGATTCTCACTACTAAAATATTATAGACCTATTATAATGTTTATTTTCCATTTAAATGAATAGGGAAAGCAAACATCGTATTGATACAAAACTTCCTTGATCCCAAAAGATTTCAACTGTAGATGTTTAATCACCCACTGCGTTTTGCACTGTGGTTTACTTGACCCCTCCATCTGTCATATTTTTCCACTCAGGCCTTACGGTGAGCTCGGTGACGCCAACCCATCAGTTAGATCGGTGGTGCGTGGTATGCCAGCCAATCCGCTTCCATTTACCTGATGAATGGTACGGATTCAAAACACGTACGCTACGTTGGACCGAGTTCTGAGAAACCCCAATCAATCTCTCGCAAGCGACTACGCTTTGAATGCCGGGGGCATAGGGTAAGACATCTTCTCTCACCTTTTCGTAACCAACACGCAAAGAACAATCTTAGTGCTCCCGGCCTGGCAGATGACTATCGAGAATCCCTATAAAAACAACACGGTGGAATCATCTATCCACGGTACACCTGCCAGGGTGAATTACTAATCGGGACCGTCCATCTAGTATACCCTAGATTGGACGATAAATAATTGAGAACACGTACATGAAGCCATTTTAGCTATCTGATCTTCTGCCATTAAAGGAAAGTTACAAAATAGAAATCGTTAAATGGTCTTTTATACAGATAAAGAAGTAATTAAATAGGTCGTCCAAAACGTGTCAATTTTGAAATATAAGCCATCCGTATATGGTCCATCTAAATGGAAGGTCCCGATTGATACATCACTCTAACGCGTGCCCATGGGTCTAAAGTATTCCCATTGTGTCCGATCTACCGCATCATATCCAGCTATTCCACACGGCAGAAACGCGTTCGGCAGTGTCGGACAGGACAAAATCCAGCTTCATGAAACACGAGTTTTAAAGACACGCCGACTTCGGGTTTAAAAAAATGCGTGCGCGATCATGTACATCTGTGCGAATGCATGGGTGACAAAATGGAGCACGTGTGGAAACTGAGCTTCCATCGAAGGGGTTACCTTGTTTAGATAGCCTTGCCTAAGGTAGGTTGTTTAAAACCTCAAGTGGACCACAACATCCAAATTAAAAAAATGAAGGGTAGATAAAAATTGTTTTAGCTTTATAAAGGATGGCCCACCTGGGGAAGTCAAACAGTCTTTTTATTTTAACGGAGAAGATCCAATTACTATTTCCAACCAAAAGGAAAGCTAGGATCTCGTGCGTATGTTTGTGTCAGCATGTGTGCCTACGTGTGAGCAAGAAAGGTCCACGCGTATGTGGAATCCGCAAACCGAAAGAAGAATATCCCAGAAAGTTGAATACGGAGATTGCACCGAGATTGCGGAGATTGATTGGAATTTCTAGGAAGCAACCTGTAACTACTCTTTGAGGAAAACCAGGATATGTCGGTCTCAATTTAAAGGTGTGTTTCGATGCACCATCGATTGAATTACAATCACTAATTCGGAAGCGGATTAGCTGGTGTACTTCACACCAGCTATATAGCCGCTGTATTGACGTTAGAAAGTTTTGTGGGTCTTATTATGAGGCATTTGTTATATTCAAACCGTCCATTCATTTCGAGAGCTCGTCTTAAGGCTTGAGAAAAAAATTAAGATAGATTTAACTATTAAGTAGACCACACTTCAAAAGCAGTGGGGAATTAAATGTCTACCATTGAAACCCTTTTTGGGGTCACAGAAGTTTTGAATCAATATGAAATTTGTTTTCCCTTTTAATTCAGTTATTTTTAACCTTATGAACATATTAGATGGAAAATAAATGTTATGGTGGGCCCTACGAATTGTTTAATGGTGAAAATCATTATCTCGACTGCTATTTGTGGTGTGGTCTAGATGATCTTTGGATATGATTCATTTTTTGGATAATATTCTAAAATGATCTCTAAAAATAGATGAACGGTGTAGATATAATAAATATATGGCTGTGTGGCCCATGTAACTTTAATCTCCTCTGAGTCGTTCGTACAACTCGGAGCTCGAGGAGCGTCAGTGCTCGTCTTCGCACGACACGTACCTATAGCAGCACTATAGCTGCTGCGTGGTACACCAGCCAATCGGCTTCCCACTATTTCAATGTAACTGGAAAAGGAGTTGGATTGAAATACTAAAATTTAAGCCCGTTGATCTATGTAGCAAGGGGAGCGAATTAGGTTGAGGCCGGCCTCAGCCAAGATGGTGCAGCTCTTACCGTGGGGGTACACATCTATATCCATGCCATCCATCCGTTTTTTCAGATCATGTGATCAAAATTGAAACAGATCTAAATCTAAAGATCTTTTTCCAGATGCTGTAGAAAAGTGTATAGTTGGGCTTGAGCTTGGGCCTGCATCTTTTGGTGGGAGGCTTGAATATGGCTCGGCCCCGGCCTGCACCCAACCCTTTGACCGCCTTAATATTGAGGGTCAGTTTGGGCAGTGGGATTAGAAGGGATTAGGTGGGGATGGGATTCATCTGGTCTTGTGCCAATTCCACTCCTTGTTTGGGGGGAATGGAAATGCTTGGAATTACATTAAATGGAATTGCATTGGGTCGTGTGCTAATTTCACTCAATGTTTGGAAAGTTGTGTAGGTCCCAATATGATGTGTGGGCTATATCCACACCGTCCACCCATTTATCGAGATTATTTTAGAGCATGGGCCAAAAAATTAAGTAAATCTAATGCTCAAGTGGACTCCACCATAGAAATTAATAGGGATTGAATACTTACCGTTGAAAACTTCTTTGGTGCTACATAAGTATTGGATCTATTTGATTTTTAGGCCCATGCCATAAAATGAGGTTATGAAACAAATGAACGGTTTAGATATAACACATATATGTTATTTTCAATAATTTTAAACGATGGTGGGTATATTCATTCAATGTACCACTGTATTATCAACAAAGTAGGGCATTAATTTAATCCCATGGTAATAGGGGACAACCCCTGGCATGGGTAATAATTATGTTTTTTGAATCCCATCCCCACCTAATCCCTTCTAATCCCACTGCCCAAACTGACCCTGAGGGTAGGGCTACAAAGTCCAGTTCTATTTAGTTTGAGGGTGGACTTAAAGATTTTGGTGGGTCTTGTTTCTGGACTGGCAAAAAGGACAGCTGTAGTGTCCAAGTTTAGTTAGCGGATCAACGTATACTAAGGGTGTGGGTTAATGCGGGTGGTTTGTCTGGCATGTTTATGAGAGAACGCGGATTGCGTCCTACCCTGTGGGCGGGCCCACTGTGATGTATTTGTTTATCCACGCTGTCCATCCCTTCTCTGGGATCATTTTGAGGCATGTACACAAAAATGAAGCAGATACAATGCTTAAGTGGAACACATCACAGATAATTCTTGCTTTGTATGGTCCACTTGAGCGTTGGATCTCCCTCATTTGTGTGCACATAACTTAAAATAATACAAGAGAAGGGATGGAGGGTGTGGATAAACAGATACATCACGTTGGGCACACCAATAGAACTGGCGGTTCGTGGCTAGATACAGGCGGGCGGGGGAGGAAGCATGGCTGCAAAAGAAAATATTTCTTTGGGCCAAGCAATTGTAGGGCCAAGTTGGCCCCCTAAACTGAGTCCGGGCTTGATGTTTGGGCCAGGTTGGCTCCATTAAACGATGAATGGCCTGATTCAATTATCAAGTGGGGCAACATTATATAAAAGAACATATATTTTAGAGTTATTTGTGAGTGGTTTCCAATCACTATACATGTGTAGTTTTATGAACTATTATTGGATATTTGCAGTGTTCGGATTATCCGTGATATTATCAATAATATTACCGAAACACTCCTGAAGTTAATTATTGCGAGGTATTGGTGACATATCATCAATACATCATTGATATCGATGTCACCCATATCATGAGGGAATTCCATAGGAGAGGTGAGCAAATACCTTAAAAAAGAGAAAAGAATTATTTTTTTAAAAAAGGAAAATTGTTTTTTTTTTTTTCCCTCTATTTTTTATGACAGCTGATTTTATAGTTTTTTTAAATTATTTAAAACACTTGATTTGTGGAAAATTTGAAGACCAAGATGGCTTAGCGTTGGAGATTTTAAAAGTATGAATGTTTAATAAAAATTATTATTATTATTATTTTGCATTTATATCTTTCTAAATTCATATCCGTGTTTGATTTTCATGCATTGATATGGATTTAAATGAAAACCCAACAGAGTTTATGATCGAAATAGAGAAATTTGGCGAAATTATGGGTAATCTGAATTTTCCCCATTTTGTTGTCAAAAATCTAATTGAGGCTCCAATTATTAATATGATGCGGATAAGGGATTGTACATATGTTGTATGCATGGATAGATAGATGAATGGTGGAAAGGTTAGACATAGATACATGCATGGCTAGATGGTCGAATGGATAGACATGTATCTGTGTAATGAATGGATGGTTAGACATGTATATAAATGCATGTATGCATGCGTGGATGATCGGATGGTTTCACACACACACACATAAGTAGGCATGAATGGTTTGACAAGAATGTATGTATGTATGCATCAATGGATGGATGGATGAATAAATGTACAATATTGTTGTTATATATGTTGAGTAGCAGTATTATGGCAGATGAAGTAGGGATGAAGAAGATGACTTTGAGCCACCTCATATCTCCGTATGATTATGAGGGATGATTGATAGAGTACATGTTTTTACTTTATTTAGTTTTTGCATGTTTTAGTTATTATTTATATCTGCATTTATATTATATAAACTTATTCTAATTACTATTGTATTGATATCTTATGACTGCACATACTTTAAGCCTTCATTAAATGAAAACTTATTATGTATGTCTTTTTTTTTTTTTTTTTTTGTAATTATTTAATTATTTAATATATATATGATTTAAAAATATAAAAATATGTGTATTCTAACATTTCTTAAAATTTCATTGAAGAATTTCACTATTTTCCCCATGTTTTCCCAATGTTTGTTTTAATCATCGATATATCTCAAGTATTGGCAAAAAAATTAGTGATATCTGTTAATGCAGAAATCTGATCAACCCTCGCCAAACTCCGAATACCTACAAATGAGGGAGACTTTGGCTAAAGCAGGGGACCCTCCGATGCTTAAGTAAGAATCAAGCAAGCTAGGTCCAGTGGAATTTGAGGGTTCTATGGTGTGTAGAGTTGTGCATACATTTCGCCATTGAAGAGTTTCTTATTTATAGCCTCATAGAGTCAATCATGTAGAGAAAAACGCCCCTTAATCATGGGTGTGCATTTAGCGTATGTTTTTCGATTGTTTCGCGAGGCCATTGGTGATGATAAGGTCGAGTGGTTGGAATTAAAAGAAACATTTAGTAGGAGACCGGGGTCGAGCGTCCGAGCTGGTCTACATAGCCATCTTAAGGAGGAGTTTACGGACTTGCCCTTAAATATTATATCCGATCACTGAGATTGAGCTCCCTTTCTTAGTAGAACATAAGTGAAATGGGGATGATCATCTTCTTAATCTTATTGTATGGTACATGGACTCTCTCACAAGTCTTCGAGTAGATCATGCTCAATCTTATACAGGATCATGCCTCAGAGGCTTCTCTAAGAAATCTGGACATGAGTTCAGACATGAATGAAGCCATGGAAGTGCTTGGCGTCGCACAACAAAATACAATAGAATATCTTTTTCTGATCATTGGGGAGCTCATTGGTCATGACTGGGACTGGCTGATCATGCGACACGCATAGTTCGAGCCGATCTCATGCTTCTGACTATCTCACTTCTACTTATAACAATATCAATACATGCAATATTAACTATACTAGGAACATTGAATTTTGGTTATGCTTCAGTAATCAAAACTATTTATATGATGGAAAATGTCCAAAAATTTTCTTACAGATTAGACCATTCCATACTTTAATAGTTCAAACCATTCCCTCGCAAGTCTAGCCAAATGGGGCTAGGGCAAAGGATCATCTAGCCCAATTAGCCACTAGAGCCAGGCCTTGGCCACAACTTCGGACACTAGGGCCAGAGCCAACCTCAGCCTCCTAGCTCAGTTCACTCCACCCTAATAATGGGTTAGGGCCGAACTGAACAAGTGCATCAAGCAGGATTTGATCAGACTCTAGTAGGGGCATGGACTAACCAGCTCACTTAGCCGAGTGCGAGTAACTTTTTTTCGAATTTGGAGATGAAAACTTCTCAATCATATACAGTGCGTACAAGTTGTATGTAAGGCTGATAATGGTCTGGGCCTTGGCCAAGAAAAATAAACATTTTGAAAAGGCCTGGCCCAACCACTTCCAAACCCAGGCCTGAGCCAACCCACCCACAGTCGTTGCCCAGCCTAGTTCTACAAGATCATTTCTCGTCCTTCATATCGAAAACCAAGATCATGCTCTTTAATACAGTGACTTTTGCTAGCGGCGGTGTACCAAAACTTCCAGTCCTTGCATCTGCACACATGGCACACATGTACTATGGTTAGGACTGTTGATCCAGTGGGCCGTGGTGTGAAAGTGCAATGGCCCAAAATTTACTGTAACTGTGGTAGAGCCCTGATAAGTGCGTCTCAAATGTGCCAACGTGGAGCACATGGCAAGATCTGCGCCCTTCATTAAAGGGCGTAATGTGCATATTCCTTGGAAAATCAGGCGTTATAAACGGTCCAATTTTAATGTACATGTGCGGCCTACCGAGTTAGATGGTAAATTTTTTTTTAAAAAATAATTTTTCCACAGTTATGATTGAGGCACATTGACTTCCTTCTAAAGTGCCATTCACATTTCTCACTTGCACTATTCATCAAGTGAGCCCCGCAGCTAAACATCTCTACAGAAACTGGATCAGCTCCTTCATCAGCAAGGCAGTCGAGGTGGGCTCGTCTCTTGAGATTTCGGGCCTGCTCCACTCTGGGCTGAGCTTGGGCTGCATATTAGAACCAAGGGTTGGGTCTGGGCCTATAATTCAAGACATTAGGTGAACTTGGTCTCGTGTGTTAGGCTTAGGCATGAGGGATGTGGTTAGGCCTAAACTTGGGCCGTGTATAAAAGCTTGTCAGCCCAAACTCTAATCCTGACTAGCCTTCTCTTTGACCCTTCTTAAACACGTGGCCCATTTAACAATCGGATTAGCCTGGCCTTTTGAGAGAGAATAAAGATCATTAGATGGACGGCCCTGATTGATAGATCATCCTTTCATGTGTGTGGTCCACTTTTTCTTTACATCATCGTTATAACTGTTAATCCAAACAGTCGTCCCTATTCAAATATAAGAAAATTAATAAAAAAAAATTAGAAACAATCACCCCATGTTATGCCATCCACGACATATCTTGAGGCCCTGTCGTGCCAGGTGTTATCATCACGTGTTATTTTCCCTGTTCGCTGTGGGGCCATCATGTGGACGGTTTAGATCGTATTAATGTAAAATCGCGGTGGCCGAGGAAATGGTGATAATAAATCAAATCATCAGTCCTTTTCGTTCGTTGCAAAGCGTTTGTCTGAAGGGTCTGAAGGAGATGTAGCGATTGGGATGTGCGTCCTCTTCCTCTCAGCTATCTTGACTCCTATCGTCTCTTGGGCCCCATGTTATCTCGTGATGATGACGTGGCGCACATCCATTCGTCGCTTCAAGATCTGTGTCCCACCTTCCTTCTTCGGCTTTACCGGTTGGGAATTGGCACTTCCTGGACGGCAATTTCTACTGACCCAGTGAGCTGTCCTGCCCTTTTGACATGGTAACCATTCGGCTTATGTGCTGACGTGTCTTTTCATTATTGGTGGATGTTTTGGTGGGCCCTTGATCCGGATGAGTGGTTGCTCTCTATACCATTTGGCAGTTCTCGAAGGGTGGCCCTTGAGCTTGTCTCCATTCGATCAGTGGCACTTACCTTATTTTGGATCGTTAGAAGAGCTGAGCTGTCATTCTTGCTGACTTGGCAAGAGTTAGTCTCGCATCGCCACATTCCTCGGCCCACCTGCAATAACAAGTAGAATTCGGAGGCGGATTGCGTACTGACAGTTAGAGCTGTACACGAGTAAAGTAAGCTCGATAGCTCGCTTGACTCGACTCGAATCGTAGCTGAGTTCGACCCGAGTTAAGCTATTTTTTGGTGTTCGAAACGAATACGAGCCGAGCTCGAGCTTGCCCCTGCTCGACTCGACTTGGCTCGACTTGGTGTACTATATATATATATATATAATATATATATATATATATATATATATATATATATACCCTAAAAAAAAAAAAAAACCTAATTACTTTACCCCCTTTAAAAAAAATACCCTACCTGCACACCCCATTTCCTTTCCCCTTCAAAAAATACCCTAACCCTTCCCCATTTCCTCATTTCCTTCCCTCTTTCTGTCAGTCTGGCGGTCCCTACCCTGCCCGGTTCCCCTTTCTGTCTTCTTCCCTTTCTCTCTCTCAGTTCGGCGGACACCTCACCCTGTCTGGCGTGCCGAACTCGACTCGAATACTCTCTGCGAACTCGGCTCGAAATTTGCTCGAACTCACCCTAAATGGTATCTTGTACAAGAATGAACACTCTCAGCCCTACCTCAGGTGTCTCTGGGCCGATGAGGCAGAATACGTCATACGTGAGATCCATAAAGGAATCGGCGGAAATTATTCCGGCAGTCGGGCCTTGGCCCTGAAGATACTCAGACAAGGGTATTTCTGGCCTACTATCAAGGAATACACCAAAGATTACGTTCAAAAATGTGATAAATGCCAGCGCTTCGCGGCTGTGCTGAGGCAGCCCGCCGAAGAAACGACTCCTATGTGCGGCCCATGACCATTCGCTCAGTGGGGAATTGACGTTATCGGCCCTCTACCTATATGAAAAGGATAAGTCAATTTCGCTATTGTCGCCGTCGACTATTTCACCAAATGGGCTGAGGCCGAGCCTGTCGCCAAAATCACTGAGCAGAAGGTGATTGACTTCGTCTGGAAAAATATTGTTTGCCAGTTCGGGATTCCGTGTACCATCGTGTCAGACAATAGCCGGCAGTTCGACAACGATAAATTTCGAAGCATGTGTCGAGAACTCGACATCACAAATGCGTATTCTTCTCCTCGACATCCCCAGTCGAACGGACAAGTAGAGGCAGTTAACAAAGTCATCAAACACCACCTTAAGACAAAGTTGAAAAAAATAAAAGGCAGCTGGGCCGAAGAACTCCCATTCGTCCTCTGGACCTATAGGACCACAGCTCAGTCCTCAACAGGAGAGACTCCATTCTTACTCTCGTATGGCTCGGAGGCAATGGTGCCAGTTGAAATCGGTCTCCCTACAGCTCGAATCGAGAGTTACCAAGAAAACCAGAATGCTGAGCAAATAGTAGCCAGCCTGGATTTGCTCGAAGAAGTTAGAGATATTTCGAAGCTCCAAGTCGCTGCTTGGCATCAACAAGTGGCGAGATTCTATAATTCGAAGGTTAAGACTAGGCGATTCCGACCCGGGGACCTGGTCCTTCGCTGAGTATTCCAGAATACGGCAGAGCCAGGGGCTGGAACACTCGGACCGAACTGGGAAGGGCCATATCGGGTCGTGCGGTCAACCAAGCCTGGCTCCTACCACTTGGATGACCTCGAGGGTCGTTAGCTTCTCCATCCTTGGAATGCCGAATATCTGAAAGTTTATTACCCTTGACGGACTTGCCTTTAAGGCTTTCAATAAATGTACGCCTCCGGGCGACAGACCTTTTTAAGGCCCTCATCAAAGTTTACGCCTCCGAGCGACAAGCCTTTAAGGCTCTTAAATAAGATTCGACTCTTTTCTTCTACACGAATGAATTATCTACTAAGAAAAAGTTACCTCTCATATGCAGGGACAGACTCAATGGATTAATCCCTTAAAGAAGGGGTTAGTACATTATCCCATAAAAATTCTACATGGTATCCCCTCTAAGTTAGAGGAAAATCCTAAACACCGACCCGACTCCCCTAGCATAGGAATCGGTTCGCTAACTAATGAGTAAAGAAGAAGGTTCTCGCCAATTGTGGGACGAGCCGATCCTCAATGGGTCCTGGCTCAATGAATGAGCCATAAAAGCTCTAAAAAAAAAGTCATGGACAATCGATAACAAATATCCAAAAGTTAACTACGTATTAACACATGGATAATCATCATTCATAAACCTTCACCAGAAGGGCAAAGCAAAGAGTAATCAGAAAGAAAAAGTTTCAACTATTTCAACAAAAAAAAAAGAAGAGGGGGTAATCCGAGCTACGCAGACGGAGGAGGAGCTTAAGCGTCAGGGGCTTGATCCGGGCCAATGTCATCAGTAGGTGTCTCCTCAGCCTCTTCGGATAACAGGGAGTCAAGGTTAAGATCCGGATACATGTCCTGGACCGCCTTGATACAATCATCATAGCCGCGGTTGTAAAACTTAGCGGCTTTAGCGTCTCCTTCCTTAGAAGTCTTGAAAGCCTTTATAGCTGCAGCCACTACCTCGACAAGAGAAGTTTCGTCCTCAACCCTTTGAGATTCCCTCGCCTGAGCGATAGCTCGGGTCTGCTCCTCTGCGGCCTCGACTTTAGCTCGATCAAGAGCTCCACCCAGACGAGCATTCTCCTGAGCAAGCGAGTTCGTTTGAGCCCGGGCCTGGGTCAGCTCGACAGTTGCGGCATTGCATCGAGCTTTAAAGACCTCTACGACCCCTTGTAGCTGCAGCTCCCTAGCTTCGAGGTCAGTTACAACCTCCTGCAGCCAAACCTCCCTGGCTTTCCCATTTTCAAGCCGCTGACGCAACTGGCCCTGCTCAAGACGGAAGATAGTCGCCTCATTCCGCAAGACTTCTACCTCAGATCGGAGAGCCTCCACTTCGGCGTCTATTTTCCGACGCTCTCGCACTCTCTCCCAAGCCAGGAGGAGCATCGAAACAGACTAAATAAAAACAAAGGTAAGGTAATAAGAAGGTGCGCATGAAAAATGAAGATTAGAAGACACGAGGAGAAGGAATATCTTGTAAAAGACCGTTGCCGGATCGTTTAGGAAGGAGTCATCTGACTTGGAAAGCAGATTGGTAATTTCTTCTTCCGGAGCATGTTTGGCCGCCCAGTGAGCCAAACAAAACATATGGAAGCCCGGCTCGTATCTCGTGCCGCTCGTCCCCACATGCGCCGAGCCTCCCTCCTCTGCGGCCCCGGTCCTACTACCAGCTGAAGCCTGATCTTCAGCTCCGAGATCGCCTCCAACCTCGGGAGGAGTAATCATGGCGTCGACCATCCGAACGGCTTCCTCCTGCTAAGAGATATCTATGTAGGGAGCTGACAATTGAGCTTCACCTATAAGAGGAATGATTGCGGGTGGAATAAAAAAAGTTATGGCTGCGACGGGAGTTAGAACAGTGGTTGCTGGAACTGGAACCTCAGCAAGTGCCGTAGCTGGAGCTGTCGTGGCCGCGACCATAGTTGGAGTCGTAACCACGGCCGTAGTTAAAGTTGTAGCCGCTACCGTAATTGGAGTCGTAGCCACGACCGTAGTTAGAATCGTAGCCGCAGCACCCAGGCTTGAGGGGCCGGCTCCGCGAGAAGTAGTCCGCTTCCTTCGAACGGTGGTCTTTGTCTAGGGCTCGTCACTCAACAGTTCTTCTGCCGTCGGAGCAACTTTCCTTCTCCGAGAACCAGATGCCTCGGTCATGCTTGCGTAAAGAACGACAAATCAGCAACTAAACAAACGGGTCTATTTTCAAAGGAACAGAAGGAAAACTTACTGAAAGACGTCGGGAGAGGTTGAGACTTGCACAGCCCAGACCAATGAAGGTTGGCGGCAGTAATCAGGTCCGACCTGGAGCGAAGTTCTCCCGATCGCACTCTAGCCTTGGCAATACGGTTCTTTTGAGCCGAGTCAAGGGGAGGTGTACCCCTTGGAAGGTCTACAAAAAGAATAAAGGTTTCAGTCCAACCGACGTAATAGACAAAAATAGAAAGACGAAAGAAATTAACTGGTCTGACCTGGTTTTGTAAATTGGGTCGGAACCCGAGTCGTCAAAGTCTCGACTTCAGCCACATGTGCTTTCCATTCGCCCGCAGCCCGGAACCACTTACTCTTCTAGTCTTTGTCGGGGGACGGAAGGTTCATGACCAGCCCCGACCCCTTGCTGCATCGGGTCACGAAATAGTACCATAGTTCGTTGCTGTCGTGCTTGAACAGGTACAAGCTCATCAACTCCGCTGGGGTCAGCTCTGAATTACCGACTTGCCGCCAGATGATAAAAGCTGAAATAAACACCCTCCAAGCATTGTTGGTCAATTGCCTGGGAGCTAAGCCTAAGTAGGCTGTCATGGCTCGGACGAAGGGGTGCAGAGGAAGTTGAACCCCACATTGCAGCGCGCAGAGAAAAATAGCAACCTCTCCCTCAGCAGGAGCGCGAGCAGTATCAAGAGGCTCAGGGGCCCTTATCCAAACTGAGTCCGGGATTTGGAACTCCTGACGAATCCATTCCATTTGATTCTCTAAGAGTATAGAGCCTCCTGGGACTACCTTAGAGGCCCGCCCGCTTGCTGGCATCTCAACGGCCTCGGCGGTTGAAATCTGGGAGGCCCGAGTGGCTTCTTTCCGCCAACTCTACTAGTCCGAGCCCCAGTCCCCTTTTGCTTTCGGGGCAGGGGGTATAATGGCACAACTTCATAGGGGCCTTCAGAGACCCCTCTCTCGTTGCTAGAACTCCCCGACTCAGAATCATCACCATAGTCCCACGTGGTCTCCAAGTCGGACGACATCTTAAGTAAGAAAAAAGAAATACAGAGGAATGTGAGGGGACTCACCGGACGGTCACCGGGAATCGTTTCTATCGGAACTACGCAATCGGTCGGAATCGCCTTCGTCGAAAATTGCCTCCTCCGATATCAGTTTAAGCACAACGCAGAAGTGAATCAAAGTCTTCAAAGGATGGTTTATATAGACTCTACCAAATCCTCACATTAATGACTAGCAATGATGGCCGCAGTCGAATCGTTTCGGACGGACTTCGGAGCTGATGTGGCCGCACGCCATTGGCTCATGCTTTGTCGGGCGGGATGCTTCAACCGTCAGCTAGCGCGCTTCGGATAAGCGAAACGATGCCCGAATAATGAAAGGCTCCTTCCAACGCACTACTCTAAGTATACGTGGCTGTAGATCATAGGCGGACGGTAATTTGAAATCTTAACCGTCGCCACGCGTCCACCGCGGGCAGACTCATGGGCGGGAAACCCTAAGCATGAAAAGATTCAAAACATAGCAGCTTTGGCATGCCCATAAGAATCGGCGGATGAGGCGATCTATCTTCCGTATGATTACTCTCTGAGCCCTTAACAGAACTCGAAGAGTAGAGGGCTTCTGTTATGGAAATATCCAAGCCCCTTGTAATTCCAAGGCATGATGACATGTTAATCCGATCGGACGGAGAACTAACAGCTCAACTCAGGTTACAAGAGCAGATAGCATCCGACGAAGATCTACGAAGACCTGTAACCACTTTGATTGAGGCCTTGCCTGCTTGAAGGACCGGGCCAATTCCGAGCCGACTCCATACTCAGAGGCGGGCGTTCTTCAAACCGAACTTAGAAATTATTATAAACGGACGTGGTCGATTACTTCGCTCGAAGATACGCATGGTGTGCACGATATATTATACGATCCTTGGATTGTGCACAGTATCTCTACGATCCGAAAATCTCTCTGATTGAGTGAATCGTGACGTGATTAACGGACTCGGACCATTCGACAGTCAGGTATAAATACACGAGGACCCCATTGCTACAGGTACGGAAGATCTGACGCGCTCCCTCTACAATTTTACTTAGACCCTGATTCCCTTTACCTGACTTAGGCATAGGAGGGTCCCCCGGCTAAGCCAGGGTCTCCTTTGTTCACCTTTTCGTGCAGGACTAGGGTCCACCCGAGGAGTAGAGGGCGATCCAGATTTTGACATCAACAATAGTGATTAGGCGAGCCATCAGATGTAGACTGTCCATCTACTGCTTTGTGTGAAAGTTTCAAGATTGCACACCGTTAAATCCTGTAGGCCCACTTATCCAAGCTGCCTTCTTTTCATGTCAATTTATTCATGTACAAAACACATAAAGACATTGAAAGTTAGGTCTTTGGAGTAATGCCAACAGCCTAGGTGTCCCACCAGAATGCGGGTCCAGCTCGACCCAGTAATGTGGGCCAGTGGTTCAGGCATAGACAGAAAGCTGAAGGGCCGGGAGGGACGGCAGGTCCTGATCTTTAAGGCCATTTGACAAAGTGGGTCATTGACAGCCGGGCCCATTGCCGCTCCTTTGTGCGAGCTAGCTAGACAAAAGCTCGTGAAATCAACTCATTGCTCCTCTTTTTTGTCGGGGCGTTGATTCAGTGAACGAACCCTCATGCGAAGGGGTGGAATATGTGTCAGATATCCATGTGTACTACATACGTGTCAAAGATCAGGTACATTCATCAAGTAGAATACAAGTTCTTCATACTATATACCAAATATCAGCATATTACACTCATCAAGCGTTCCACAAGTGTGTTTTGAATTTCTATGGATAGATGTATATTTTTTTCTATCTACTCTTTTTATCGAACAAGTTTGACCTGCATGATTAGTATACCAGCATAAATTTTCATCCATGGCATGTTTGAGGCATACCTGACATGATGAATGGTCCGGATCTCTTGCACGTGTCATACGCAACACAATTTCCACCCCCTCGCTCACTGAATCACGACCCCTTGTTGTCTACATTGATTGGTACCACCGTTGGGCCCTCTATCCCATCAAAATTCGATCACCCTTTATGACAATGTCCGGTATTCAGGTAGGTGTACCAAATGTGTGGAATGGATGAATAGTAACCCCCTATTCACGTGGCAAATATTTTGGTGGTTAGGGACCGTTGATTTGGTGGGCCACCGTGTGGATGGACTGTATGCCCAAATTATTTTTTTTTATAAAAAAAAGTGATTGGACTGCTCTGGCCTTGGGATTGTTATGAATTTCACCGGTTGACTGTAGGCTAATTCTATAACCATTCCTTCTACGGGTCACTCATCAAATGGTCATGGGAGTCCAATTCCGTTACTCTTTGGAAAATGCCCGTACCATATATGATTTTGGGTAAGACGAGGTACTTTATCCATCCAACCCAGCTATGCCCGGTTGCTCATGCCGAATTTGCGAGATTCCATCAAATCAACGGCTGAATTTCATGTTTAATTATATTTTTACTACTATAAATAGTAAGTTTTAGTTTGACTATAATTTTTTATCAGTTGGGCTTTAAAAGTTGCACTGAAAAGTGTTTAGAAAAATTAGAGAATAATGTGGTTAAACCATATAAGACACTTAATATAAATAAAAAATTTACTATTTATAGTAAGTTACGAATTTTAGGAACTTTAAGTTATAGTTTAATTCTTAAACTTCTTAATCTTGGTATCCCTATTTAAAGAGTTGTAGATACGTTTCTTTTATTGATCAATTAATAAATTTCTTTAATATATTTTCAAAATATTTCTATTTTTTTTTCTTGTGGATTCGATAAGTCTCTGTAAGGAGTTAGAAAGCTTCATGGATTCAAAGTAATTATCCTTAAGGAAGATGGTGAACAACCTCATCAAGTTCATCCCAGCGTCACTGTGAACTTTATCACCCCTACGTCATCGTGGATCGTTCTTTTTATGCTGAGACCTGCACATAATCCTCAACAATCAACTGCTTCATTCAATCCATATGATATCCAAAATATGATAATGCATTAGTATAGCATGGTATTTTTCAATTTAGATATAATTATTAATTATAATAAATAATTTTAAAAATTTTCCCACAAATTGCCAAACCTAGATAGTCAGGCCAAGGTTTGTCACTATGCAAACGAAATGTGGGTGTTAGTTTTCAATGCTAGAAAGTGGATCAATGCTTCTATAGTCCACTCCATTGTTTTATTTCATGCCACCATTAATGGACCATGCCCCAAATAACTCATAGATCTGAAGATCGGAGCCAACCATCTTTTCTACCCTTTATCTGTTCAACGCCAACATGCCTATGCCCCTTAACCTCCTATTTGTAGGTCACACCAATCAAAAGTTCCACCTACAACTGCTCTTACTGCTGAGTTTGTTTTTATTTATTTATTTATTTATTATACACACGCACCCGCCACACACCCACGCACGCATTAGTGGGATTTCACCACCTATGGGTTTCAAACTCAAGACCTCATGTTGAAACTCCTTAGAGTCTACCACTTGGGCAAGGTCCAGGACCCTTGGAGTCTACCGCTCTTACTGCCGAGTTGACTCAGTCTAAGTTAGTGAAGTTTCTATCTGTGGAGCTTCTGTTGGCATTGTTTCTCTTCATATTTGTGAATCAAAGGTGGTTTTTAGAAAATTTGTCTTTTTAATCTCCTGAAATTGAGATAATATTCGATTTTCCTTCTTTTTTGTTATAAGTTTCTTGTCTAGACATTGATCAGTATTTTCTTTGTTATAATAATGAATTGATTGTTGTTTTTAAATAGATTGAAGAAAAGGTAAGTAAAAGTATATGAAAAATTAAAATTCTTGTATATTCTACAAATGATTAAAGTTATTTCATAGGATTTTCTTCATTGAACCTTTTGTGAAGGAGATCAAGGTGTTTCCTTATTTAATCCCATTAATTTATTAATTAATAACAATATATTTTTCAAAGATTATTACTTATTTAACAATACCTCAAAATATGTATATATATCATCTTCTTTTTTCTTTTTTTTTTTAATTTTTTAATCTTTAAAAATAAGAGTATCCAACTAATCAGACACTTCACTAGTCCATTAAAAATGTTTTATAATAAATTAGCTAATATTATATTTTTATCAATCCAACACCTATGTGTGTAGAGAGAGATGTGGTTTCCTACTAATTGTACCAAATAAGACCAACCATATGAGCAAACAGGGGCTTGCTTGGGTGGGCCCTAAATCCACTCCAACCAACAAATGCATTACTCCATGTTAGACTAAGGGCCCATAAGCTAGGCTTGTCTGTGATTCAGCTGGGCCACAGTCACATCAATGAAAACATTATGGAGGAAAAGGCCCACCCCTGATTTTGTACAATGCCCACCATGCTGCCTATGTGAAATCCAGTCTGTCAACCGATGTTACATTGAGAGCAGCCCAGGAAGCCTCTCTCTCTCTCTCTCTCTCTCTCTCATACACACACTCAAATGCTACTTATATATCATGTGGCAAAAGCTTCACCTAGGAGGTAGAGGTTATGATATAGATATACAAAATCTCCCTTAATATTGTACCATACACTTATGTTTGAGACAAAAGCTTCACCTACGAACTATAGTGTTTATGACGAAAGGGGGTCACAATATCAACTAGTGTCTAGGCTTACTCAAAGTTGCAAGTGTACGACAGGCATTTTCCTTGAAAAGTGGACAACTAATAATATTATTTCAATTATATATTGTACGTCCCTATGTTATAGAGTATGATTGACTATAACAAGAATTCAAGGAAAAGAAGATCAAGCACCCCGAATTTGGATATTTCTCCACCTTCTTTTCAAATCCTCCTACCCCATGTTATTTCCTAGAATTCCTCATGCAAACTTGTTTTTTTCACACCAAAAGAGACAAGATGCATCATGTGATCCTCCGCCCCGGGATGTCCGCAATATCCTTCACTTTTCAGTTTGTACAAGTGGTCCCCATCATCTAAGTGATCCTGACCGTTGGAACAGGGCGATGAACAACACCAGATGGGAAGATCTTAGCAACCCATCTGGGTCATTTTTTGTCACATGTGGACCATTGTTGTATTTATCATTAACCAACCATCAGAATCGTCCTCCTGCAAGATTTTTGTTTCCGGGTCTATTCCTGGTCGGTACAACAATATCACCGGTCTAGATCTACGCAACATGGTCCCATTTTTATTTTTATTTTTTAAAAAGGAAAAGCTAATATCATGTGGACCCCACAATTCCTCAAGAATTCCCCACCCCTAGAACAAGAAAAAATTGCACAATCGACACTATTCAAAACAAAAGACATCCAAAATTCCAAAAAACCCAAATACAATTCCTAAGTAAAAATTCTAGATATTTCCACCCAAAGATTCTCACAAACATAGAATCCTCCGCCCTCTGTACTATATTTTCCACCCTCTTCTAAACCTGAAATTCCCCTTAACCACTTTAACTACCAGCTAACCGTTTTAAGTGGAACAACTACCACTACCATCTCAACCATGGGTTCACTACCATCGCCACCACACCCACCATCGTCCACAGAGAATTCAGCTTCCGACTGTAGAGTCTACGCCTCTTTCTGCTCGAGATCGCCTACACCTGGCCCGAACACGTGTAATTGGATTGAATCCTATAATCCATCCGACAACACGTGGCGCCAAATAGGGACCATTCCTGGCCTCGCAGACAACCATGTGCTCAAGGGCTTCGCCATGGTTGCCATTCGGGATGCTGTATACATAATCGGCGGTCGATTGTGCAGGAAGCAAGGCAGGGACGGCTGTGATGATGCGATCGAGGTGGATGTGGCTGTCCTAACGACAGTGCTACAGTACAATGTCCAAACTAACGAATGGGCCCAATGTGTTCCACTTGGCACACCTAGATTCGATTTCGCGTGCACCGTGTGTGATGATAAGATCTACGTGGCAGGTGGGAAATGCACGTTGGCATGTGAAAGGGGGATCTGTTGTGCTGAGGTGTATGATCCAGCACTGGACGAGTGGAACTGCTTGCCTAACATGAGCACTTTGAGGTACAAATGTGCGGGTGTGACGTGGCAAGGGAAGATCTACGTGGTTGGGGGATTTGCTGAAATGGGTGATTCGGACAAGACGGTCCCGTTTCGGATGGAGCGAAGCTCTGCTGAGGTGTTTGACACGCGGCGTGGGGAGTGGGACCTGATGCGGGGGATGTGGCAACTAGACGTGCCACCTAATCAGATCGTAGCCGTTAATGATAGGCTATACAGCTCTGGGGACTGCCTGAACACGTGGAAGGGCCACATCGAGGCCTATGATGGGAAGCTGAAAATATGGAATATAGTGGAGCGGTCCCACTTGAAGAACTTATCCTCACCATTCGACACAACAGATGCTAACGAGTCAGGTGGGGCCCACATCCATAGGGTCTATCTCACAATGGCACCCATCGGGGCCCAGCTGTATTTCCTGGCTGGCTACCGCCTTCCGGGGGAGCTGTTCAGATCAATGTCAGCCGTCCACACATTCGACACGTCGGCAACGGTTGATGCATGGAGGAGCTTTGAACCAATGGAAGAAGAGACGGACAAAGAGCTGTGCAGCCACTGTTGTGTGGTACAAGTCTCATAGCTTAAAAGTTAAAAGATCAACTAAAATATGTAAGCTTCACTCACCGATATCAAGAAGCGCAAAAGAGAAAAGGTGTATAACTGGTCACACGGGAATTTTCGTGAGGGAATGGGCTTGTTGGGAGGGTATTTTTGGAAAAGGGAAAATATATGTAAAGTGAAGAAATGTTGGCTCCAATGAAGGGCATTTCCGTAATAATGATAAAAGCTACAAGCACGCCTTCAAATAGTAAGATATAGTTGAATAACTTTGCTAATGAGCATAAACTACCCATTTTCTCTCAATATATGCACTTAAACTATCCTCTCTCTCTCTCTCTCTCTCTCTCTCTCTCTTCTTTCAAGGTCTGGACAAATTATATTTTTGAGTTCTGAAACATGTATTTGATAATGTAATTTAAATGAGTCTTATGTCTTTTCTATCTATTTTTGAAAAAAAACATTTCATGTATTTGTTCCATGTATGATTAGAAAATTTCCTGGTTGACTCGGGGGTTCTGTTGAGTACAGTCAGATAATTTAGATACTGGTTCCAAGTTGTTGTTGCTCTTGGTACTGATGAATTATTTTAATCCCCTATCTTGAATATTTAAAACCATTATCAAGAGAGTGTATATTTGGTGCTGCATTGGCTTTTGTTTTGCTGTACATGAAAACTCGGTGTATAGAGGTGGGATTTGATATCTTTACTCCCACTTGTACTCTATTATTCCTTAGAGCCAAATCATGGTGGCATTTGATTGGATGGTAGTTATTGTTGGAGATGAGATGAGGTTGAAGACAAAGCATGTGAAAGTTGTTGGGCCTAATAGGTACTCTATTAGGTCTTATTTATAACAGGGGCTCGTGGTCCAATCAAATTCCACCACAACATCCCTATACCAACTTTAGTTTAAGGAGCAATAATAATTTACGACTTCTCAATTTTTTAATTTTCTTTTAATTTAAGGCAAACCAAGTACAAAATTATTGATGACTAGTAATAAATTAGAGTTCCTTTTACCTCTACAGTGACTCAGCGTCCCAGATGTGTGGCCTCCTTGGGCCCACAGGCTAAGATAGTTATACGTTGAGTTCTCATATGTTCTGAATTCTACGCTATTATGACCATCATAATGAAATTAAGCCTAACCACTGGATGATTCTGATCATCATTATGTATAGGCGAATTTAGAAAATTAAAAGAAGATTTTCAATAGCTAGCCCACATTTGACTAAATATATAAACGGTCAGGGTCATCACAAAAGCATGATTATAGGATCGTGGCTTATTTCTGATAATACGGAGAAAATGGATAGGCCACACCATCTGAACATCTCACCGTGTGGGCTCGAACCAAAGGTAGCACACATGTTGGCGATCTTCAGTGGCGAGTCCGGCGCAAAAGGAAGTCTACAGCTATACACTGAGTTTCTATGTACAGTATGGAGCCTCTGAGGCTGAAATTCATGAAATTTGTTCACGAGTCCCATGATTGGGGCAACTGGACAGGGCCCACTCACAGCCCTCTTGATTGCGAAGCCCTGACAAGTCTGTTACAGCGATTGCAACATTTCGGGTCTCGACGTTAACACGTGCAAATAGCACACGTGTAAGTTATTCAAGCTGCACGGGAGGGCCACGCGTCTTGGTAAGTTGGCCCAAAGATAGGCGGAATAGCTTGTAGAAATTGTATGGACGTCCCAGATTCAGTATACGTATCTGGCCCAGCAGCTGAACGGACCGGTCCACCTGATGTTTTATCCATGATGCGCTTTGAATTTATCTGAGTTGTGCTATTCACGAGGCATCTGAAGGGGTGGGTCCCGCGAATCTAAAGCCAACATGCGTGTCGAGAGCTGTAAAATCGGCCTCAGAATTCACGCAATCTCACTACTCAGGTGAGCCACAGTAAGCATTTTCTATCCATTCGTTTTAGTACGCTTTGCCCTGCTTAATAATTGAAACCTCTTGAGTTTTAAGCCACAAGACCCAATACGTCCAATCTACCTGATGGAACAATCGGATATTTCACACATGCTTCACTGGTTTACAAATTCCGTACGCGTGCAGATTTCACACGTGCCTACATTCGTCTGAGATATGAACGGTTGTTATCTGAAAATTCAGGCCATTTCACTCGTGAGGTTTACCAAAACGTAGTTAATTGACCGTTAAAATAAAATTTCTATTCTAGCCATTCATTTGTTTCGCTATGATGTGGCCCACCTGAAATGTGACAAATACCTGATTTTTATGGCAGAATATCTAAATAGTTTATCTTACCTGATGGAAAGCTCAGATCGCACGCATCTGTCAGATTATGCAATACGCGCTGCGTACCGTACGCATGTGGAAGCCACATTTTATATCTGCACATGTGCCTGGGTGCAGATGGGAACGTTGGGGAGTTGCAACGCGGGCAGATGTGCCTGTGTGCACGCGTGTGGAAACTACGTTTCATATCTGCACATGTGAAACCAAGCATCATACAAGCTTGTGGCGTTGTAACTGGTAAGCCTTGCTGAATATTTTTCAGTTGGGGAGTTATATGATACTCATGAACAGTATGATGTTTGGTACGCACGCAGTAAAAAAATGTATAAGAAAGGATATTAGTTCAGATTAAATCTCTAAACTTTGCAACCACAGTCCCAAAACCAGATCGGTTGAGTGATCCTGACCATTCATCGGCTGAAGCTAGTCTATTAAAATAGGACCATTGGATTGGCGCAGAAGGAGTACTATCTCGACCAGGACCTAGCAAAAAAACGGAGGGTCATGTCCTGGGCTTTGACCGCAAAATGAAAGCAGATAAAAAGGTGAAGTGAACACACCGTGTTAAGAAATGGGGCTGGAAGGATTTCAATCCCCACTGATTCCTGTGGTATGGTCTACCTGAACATTTTAACGTGCCTCTCTTCTGGCTTCATGCTTTTAAATGGTCTTTTAAAGTCCGGATAAAACATATAAATGATGTTGGCCCCACAAAACCTCTGACACGACCGCCTATTTCTAGCTACTTCCTGGTGCTGATGGGTAGTGCGTTTTTTTTTTCATTTTAACCATTCAATAAATGTCCAACAATCTGCCTTTGGGATAGTTAAATAAGCCCAAGTTAGTTCTAGGATACATCTAAGCGGAGACTCTTAATTTGAACCGTTCAATTTAACTTTCTTGCATTCAACGCATGCGATTTTTAAGTAGTATTAAAGTGCCCGAGAATCATTCATCACAGTGCCAGAGTAGTGAAAATTTGCTCATGGTGATTGGTAAGTGATGTTGACCAGGTCAGCGACGGAGCACGCCCGAGTCTGGTCCGAGTCACGTTCTCGGTTGACGAGAAAGTAAAAGAGAGGTAAAAGGTCATTCACGTGACCGCGCGGCTCGGGACATGCCCATCTGACCCACCTGACACCACACGCACTCAAACCTCTCCATCATCGCTTTCCCTTTCTCTCCTCCACCACGCCATCACACGTGAGGGCCCCGGTCCACGTGTGTATCGAAGGCACGTGCTATGCACGCTCGATCCCTTGAGGGCGACTGTTGATTCGCGGCTCTTGACCCTAGCCGCTGGAGGTCCCCTCTATCCAGTCCCATGACGGTGCGGATGCTTAAATGCCAATCGGATATAGGCCGTTGGATGTGGGTTGGGAGGCGTGGATCTCAAGTTACGACGCCCCACTTGCGGAGATGGAGCCCGGAAAAGGCCGACACGAGAAGCTTACTGCTTACATGTCGGTCCGGTTCTGGGGACGAGGGAGAACAACCCCCCTTTAATGCCTTTTTCATTCCCGACCGTACCAGCTCACGCCACGTGTCCCATTGCCTGACCTGCTCCGGATATGGCGACACGTGTCCTATCGGCATCTGCTCGGGACCACAACTAGGGTCGTTTGGGGACAGGCGGCATGTGGTGGTTGATGAGGGGCGGGGATTGGATACTGACGAGGCCAGTAGCCAAATCGCTACTGAAGTGACGTCACCAAGCTATGTGGACCCCACCATGATGCATGTGTTGTATCCATACCGTCCAACCATTTTTAGAAATCGTTTTATGGCATTACAAAGAGAATGAAATAGATCTAAATTTCCAGTGGACCACCACAGAAAACAGTGGGAGCAGTCACACCCACCGTTGAAACATTTATAGGGCCCACCGTGATGTATTTTTGAGATCCAACCTATTAATAAGTTAACATAGAGATAGATGAAGTGAAAAGAAAAATATCAACTTGATTGGAAACTACTGTGGCCCCTAAGAAGTTTTGAACGGTGGATGTCACTGTCCACACTATTTTCTATGGTGGGGTCCGGTTGAACTTTAGATCCATCTCATTCTCGTTTTAATGCCATAAAACGATCTCTAAAAATGGTTGGACGGTATGGATACAACACATGCATCATGGTGGGGTCCACATAGCTTGGTGACGTCACTTCAGTAGCGATTTGGCTACTGACCTTGTCAGCATCGAATCCGTGCCCGTCGATGAGGGCTTTCGGATGACCTGCGCTCCAGGTAAGCCAGTAGAAACGTTTCCACGTGGACACTTCAGCATCGTGCGTGGGAGCGAATTAGCTGTTACCCGGGTAACAGCTTAGTGGGGTTACCCTTTACCGTGTGGGGCCCTCCTTGATGAGTTTGATTCATGTCCACGCTGTCCATTCTTTTTTTTTTTTTGCCAGCTTATTTAAGTACGTTGCCCCAAAATTTAAGCAGATCCAAATATCAGATGGACCACATCACTGAAAAAAAAAGTGGTGAATGACATTTAAAAGCTTTTTTAGGTTACAAAAGTTTTGGATGAAACTAATCTTTGTATTTTCCGTCAACCCAGCTCTCATCGATCTTATCAACCGGTTAGATGGTAAATAAAGATTACAGATCTGCTTGAAGTGAGTCTTAATAAGTTTTAAACGGTATGCATTCAATGATCACAGTTTCTTGTGGTGTGGTCTACCTGAGATTTACACATGCTTAATTTTTAAATTTGTCCTAAAATGAGCTGTAAAAGCGGATGGATGGAGTGGATAAACAACAGATGATTAAGGTGGGCCTTACTGTAAGGGTAACAATCACGAGGTGGTTACCCGGGTAACACCTAATCCGTGCCCTTGGTACGTGGACAGTGCGCGACGTCCCGTTTACTTGATGTAGCTGGCCTTGCATCATTTCCCACAAATTTTTGCGGCATTTTCGTGCCTGCAGTTGAAATTTCGTCGTATTCTAAAGAAAATTAAAACAACGTCACCAGTTTTCATGAAACCACGAAGTTGACCTGATTGGCAAAACTTTAAAAAGGTTAAATGCCTACCCACGAGCACGACACGAGCAAATACGGCACACGTGTTAAACAAAGAGTTTTCCATCAGGGGACACTGTTCTGAGATATCGTGCCCTAGCTTAAGGGTGAAATGGCCGAATTTTTCAGTCCGTAGATCCAATCAATACGTCCAGTGGATGTAAGCCTTGTATTTCACATACGTGCCATATGGTTGCGTGTGGGCAGGGCTCTACAGCACCGCGTGGTAAAGTGCGCGTACCAACATAATAACCGCTGTAGTCTAGACGGCATGACGCAGGGAGCGGATTAGGTACGCTGGGGCGTCACCCAACGCGGCGCGACCCTGACAGTGTTAACCTTGATGTATGTATTTTATATCCACTCCGTTCATCCGTTTCTCTAGATCATTTTATAGAACGGGTGCAAAAATGAAGCAAATCCAAATCTCAAGTGGACCACACCAAACAAACAGGGTTGATTGACCGTTAAAAAATTCTTGTGGGCCACAAAAGTTTTTTACCAATCTGATATATAAAAGAAAATTTTCCCTTTATCCAGGTCATTGTGACCTTATCATCAAGTTGGATTTAAAATAAACATTATAGTCGGCATTAAAGTGGAGCCTAGGAAGTTTTTAATGGTGACAGTTAAATCACCACCGTTGACTATGGTGTGATCCATCTGAGATATGGATCTCCTTCATTTTTGGGATTATATCCTAAAATGATTTGGAAAAACGGATTGATAGCATGGATATACAGTACATACATGCAAGGTGGGCCCCACGGTCAGTGCCGCAGGTGTTAGGTGAGGGGGGCCTCACCTAATCCGACACCCGAGTTCTCCTGGGCTGACCAAGTTTTATATGTAAATCCACGCCGTTCAACATGTAATACCATTTTTTGAAGATGGACCAAAAAGCTTTGATAGGCCATACCAATGGGAACAACGTGATATTTGGACCAATCTGCTTTCTGTATTTTGTGTTCATCTAGGTGGTTGCACTGACTAACTTGCTTGATGAAGGATATTCAACATGGTGGCTCGGACACAAACCTATGGTTGATATTCTATACCCATTATCCCTGTATTGTGGCCCATATGAACCGTAAATGTCACTGATCTTTTGTTCCACAGACTAGCATGAGGATGGAACCTGATGGATGGAGCAGATTTTACATTCACAGTATGGTGGGCCCCACAAGATGGGATGTGTTAGGCCCTCAGTAGAACAGTGGCGTGGAGGATTTTGTCCCGTAGGTTTACGAAAGGATGGGAACAATGGTATAGGACGCAAACCAGAGGTTTATTTCTGAGGTCACCGTGGCATGTATCTTTCAATCTACCTGTTAATCAGTTGTAACTCATGAGGATGTACCTAAGATAGACACATCAGTCTCATCCAAAACACAATAGAGCCACACTGCATGAAATTAGAGGTTTGGTAGCAAAGATTACCTTTCTTCAATTATTTTCACCCATCAAAATTCTCTATCAGGCTGATCTTTTGTATTTACATGTCAAATAAGGGATCCAAGCTGAAGCACGGACTAGATTTACAGATATAATATGGTGGGCTGCACATAGCCGTACGTTTCTACGCAGCTGCGGTGCTGTAGACAGTAGAGTGTTCCGGTTCCTAATTTATTTAGTATAGTTGTCAGGAACATTCGTATGACATACGGATACGCTTTCGGCAGAGTAAATTATTATTATATTCTTATTATATGCAGTAAACCGTATTCATTTCTCCCAAATTGATATTCTCGTCTCGCCTACACTAGTTTCATTGATACACGGTTTCTTCGACTCGTTGCAGAACGTTAGTAACAAATATTTCTCGAGTAAACAAATATTTCTTCGACTCGTTGCCCCCTTCAAAGAATGAAAAACATAAAAAATCCTTTAAGGCCTGTTCGGCCGGCCGAATTGATCTGGATTACCAGGAATACGATCCATTTTAGGGTAATGATGGTGATGGATCCTTACTCTTGCTCCGGTGGTAGACGGACTCCCAGGAGTTTCAACACCTGGTCAAAGGTTCGAGTATCCATAGGTGGTGAAATTCCACTGAAGTGGATTGGTTTAAGATCCATGGGTTTATTATATCCCGGGACAAGTTTACCTAGTATATTTTGCACATTTGACATATCCCGAGATTTTACATCCCTTCCAATCTGTCCGTTCAAACACACCTCAGGCTTGATTGAACGGGATTAGGAGGGATGAGATCAATTTTAAGGTAATGATGGTAATGTCGCTGGATTGGTTTAAAATCTATGGGTTTGCTATATCCCGGGATTTTACCTTCCAATCCGTCCGTCCAAACACGCCTCAGGCTTGATTGAGGGCCTGTATGGACGGGTGGATTGGAAGGAGTTGGAAGTTAAATCCCGGGATTGGCCGGGCGTGCCAAACAGATTGGGTGATCTGATCTCGGGATATAGCAATCTCATGAATCTTAACACAATCCACTGGCAACACTATTATTACCTTTAAATCCCATCCAATCCACCTTAATCCGTTCAAATTTGCCTGAGACGTGTTTGGTTCGAGGGATTGGAAGAGATGGGAAGGTTTGATCCCGGGATTGGCCAGGCGTGCCAAACAGGCTCGATATAGCAATCCCATGGATCTTAAGACAATCCACTGACAACACTATCATTACCTTGAAATCCATGCCATCCAGCCTAATACCATTCGATCCCTTCCAATCCACCCGTCCAAACGGGCCTTGAACGGGATTAGGAGGGATGGGATCAATTTTAAGGTAATGATGGTGATGTCAGTGGATTGGTTGAAAATCCATGGGTTTGCAATATCCCGGGACAAGTTCACAACGTCTATTTGGCACTTAGGCATGTCCCAGGATTCGACCATCTAATCCCTTCTAATCTATTCCCATCCGTCCATCCAAACACCCCAACGGCGTGTTTGGCCGAATGGATTGGGAGGGATTGAATGGTATTTGGGTGGATGGCGTGGATTTCAAGGTAATGATGGGTGCGTCAGTGGATTGGTGCAAGATGTATGAGATTGCTATATCGAGTCTGTTTGGCACGCCCGGCCAATCCCGGATTAAACTTTCCCATCCCTTCCAATCCCTTGAACCAAACACACCCCAAGCAAATTTGAACAGGTTAGGGTGGATTTGATGGGATTTAAAGGTAATGATGGTGTTGTCAGTGAATTGTCTTAGGGCCTGTTTGGCCAGACGAATCCCATGGGATTAGGAGGGATGGGATGGATTTTAAGGTAATGATGGTGGTGTCAGTGGATTGGTTTAAGATCCATGGGATTGCTATATCCCGGGACAAGCTCACTGGGTCTATTTGGCACGCCAGCATATCCCGGGATTTTACCTTCCAATCCGTCCAACCAAGGGATGAGATCAATTTTAAGGTAATGATGGTGATGTCAGTGGATTGTTTTAAGATCCATGAGATTGCTTATATCCCGAGACAAGTTCATCGGGTCTGTTTGGCTCGTCATGCATATCTCGGGATATCGCGATGCCATCCCTCCTAATATCGTGGGATCGGTCTGGCAAACAGGCCCTTAAGATCCATGGGATTGCTATATCCCGGGATCAGATCGCCCAGTTTGTTTGGCACACCCGGCCAATCCCGAGATTTAACTTCCAATACCATCTAATCCGCTCGGCTAAACAGGCCCTAAGTATCTCGTGCATGCAACATTCATCCAAATGGTAAATGGTAAGGTTGCATGCACGTACCCCAATCCACCACCTTGTACAAAATGTGGCCCAGATGTGGATGGAGCTTAATTAAAGATTTTGGCCGTCAAAAGAAAGACTAGAACATGCGTTTTAAGTCTAGCGGGGGTGGTTAACAGTGAAGTGTAAACTGACAGTGACACCCATATCCATAGCTCAAGTGGTAGACTGAGTGAATGATACCTCGTTTCACCACCGAGGTCTTGGAATCGATTCCCTAGTGGGGGGTGGCTGAAGTGTGATCTGACAGTGTACTAACAAGCTAACCAAAAAAAAAAAAAAAAAAACTGATGATGGGGTGTTTTAACTAGGCTGAAAGTTGGGCGGGTTCAACCCGACCGACCCGACATTAGGCTGGGCTCGGGTAGGATATTTTGGGTCCGATCTTAAGCTTGGACTATGCAAACACCAACCCGATAAAACTTAGGTTGGGCTCGAGTTGAGGTCTCAGGTTGCCCGACCCAACCCGAACCCGGTCAATATATAAGTTACTTATAAATTATAATTATGGATCGTTTGTGTTGAAGGCACACTAGTGATGTCGAGTCTCATTTGTCCACGTCATTTCCAAGGACTCAAGCTAATAGGATATGCCAGATTTCTCTCTCCCAAATAGACTTCATGCTATGGTACATGACTTTTAAAGGAGTAGTCTTATATTTAAGCTTGTTTTTTAAAGAAAAAAATAAAGTTTTTTATAATGAATAATCACATATATAATTAATAAAATTATATATACAAAAAATAAGTCCTATATTGAAATATAATAAACTAATGTAATAACGAAAATATTAGTATGTATATACCTGACCAACCGACCGAGCCTGCTTGGGTTGGGCTTGGGTTGAGAATTCCCAACCCGAGATTGGGTTGGATTAGGTTAGGGTTGAGCACCAACCCGCCAGACTTTCATCCCTAGTTCTAACGAGCTAACAACCCAAAAGAAAAAAAAAAAAAAAAAAAACATGTCCAACAAACGCAATGCTTAATAATCTAAAAGGGTCGTACAATCTTATTTTCCCCGTTACGCTCAATTCACAGTGGGCCTATAATTGGATGGTTTGGATTGCTTTACATTCATTCCATGTGTCAGTAGAGGCGTGCATGCATGATGTCTGCTGTACGAAGCGATGGAGCAGCCTTTGTTATTGCGACCCAACTATCAGCCTCTAGGGACACTGTATTTTTGTGCCTTAAGATTGTACGCGGCACATGTGCATGTGTGTATGATAATCCAAAAATTTCCTGATCATGCTATCTAAACCATTTAATAAATGGGACTTTATCACTTAATGAGAGCCGTTGCTGATTTTTGTCCTTTAATGCCTCCAATTAAAAGGCTAGGATCATCCAGCTATTTTTATTTTTCGACAACGGCCCATTCACCGCTGGAAATAAGAAACTGAGGACTTCTATCTCATCCGTATTTGCCACGTGTTCAAAAATTACATGGAGACACGAACAGGCACCGAGTCTAACGATGTTCCACCATTCTTTCTTTTTGTAGGAGACGTGTTTTAGACGAGTATATTTCCCACCGTACAACCATGGAGTTATGATACGGTAGTCGAGACAGTGGCTTTGTAGAAATTCCACCGAAAAGCTGAGGCATTTCCTTAGCTGATCCAGCTTCTGCCACCAGCTTTTAATATTCGAACTGGTGGACACCCAAAAGCTCTCTTTCCAACCCGGGGCCATATAAGCAGCAGATCACATGGTTGCTGTTTCTGGCTTACTGAAAATGACCGAATTGCACCTGTCGTTTTCCCTATAGACAGCCATATCTGATGAGACAAAAGAAAGAAGGCTAACGGGACCACCTGAACATGGGGTTCCTACTCCTGGCCCATCTATGTTTTCGAGCCAATTAAGAGGGTGGACCCCATTGTCTATCGCGGCCAAAGAATTCATTGATCGGATTATCTTAGTTATAACGAGCAATGAGCCAGTGCGATTTCTTGCACCTTGTTCCAGGTGCAAATTTAGTTTTTTGGGTCCCAAGTTGGCCCATCTAGGATCATCATGAACCATTGGATAGGTGGGGTTCATCAAGGATTGCATATGGCCCCAATATCACCTTGATCTGATGACCGGATCCTTTCAAATAGCACCTGCGAATTTGATGGGAATACCCTTTTTAATTCTTACCGTCCAATTTGCATGCCCTTATATATGTGGCTGTGATTATACAGCCGTGGATATTTTTGGTCATGTGCACTACAGTGGACGGAGATAACCCATCAGCAGTCATCGTTCATCATAGGTGGGCCTGCATGGGCAACGGCACAGCAATGAGGTACTAAGGACTAGTAGGAGACCATAGCTCATCAGTTTCATGAACTCCTTGGACGTTGACTATATACAGGTGCCGTCTGGGACCCGGTTCACTTGTTTTGGTGGAGATAAAAGAAAGCCCCAATCACCTTAATGGAAACTCCATTGGTAGGGTTCAAAACTAACAATTGATAGCACAGACCGTTTACACCTATTTCCATGACATGGACCAACAAAAGCTACCACGTGTTTGACACTACTAAAAGAAATTCTACTTTGAAAATAATTTTATTTAATCTTCATTTAGCATTATGCATTATGTTATTAATATGAAGGTACAAACTCTAATGTCGACTGTTAAGAGAATGAATCGGTAAATGTTACGTGGATAAGTTTATCATGCTAATTAATGAGCTATCTTGATAGAATATATCTTATCATGTATTTGGAAATGACACCCTTAGCAAAGCCATTTCCCACATTTTTTTCTAAAATGGAATATCTTCAAAGAGATGTTTGGACTTTGGAGATTCTATTGAGTGTGAGAATGTTCTCAGTATCAGAAAATTAAACCTATATACAGGCGAATTCAATTTCGGTTTGACCCCAAGTTTGGAGAGACAAGCACATCAGCCTAATCAATTCCCAAGCTGAGTACCAGATGAGCGATCCTGATCTTTCCCGACTATCTTTATCAAAAGAATCTTCACGCTTCCAAGCTTGAAGACCAAATTCAATTAATGGACCACAAACATTTCCCATCGAAGAGATCAACTATGAGAAAAAAATCCAAGAAATCAACGGTTCTAGATTCTTCCAGGAGATTTTCATATCTAAAAATCATGAAAAAATCAAGGATCAAGAAAAATAAAAAAACTCAACGAGTATTTTGCCACCTTGACAAGCTATAAAACAAGCAAGTGAAGAAGAGCTCGAGGCCCTATGTCAAACACATCTTTTTTACTTTGCATTTATCTTTCCCATTTATCTTAGCATAGCATAGCCTACTTGTAGTTTAGATTGTTATTGCCTAGCGGCTTCCAATATAGTACCCTATGAGTAGATTTAAATATCTTCAACTCCAAGATGTAGGATCATGATAAACTAAGTTCTGATTTAGTTGATCATACCCATTCGGTCACATTCTGCGAACCACTCCAATCGTCGGTTCCAATAGATGACTCGGGTATATATATAATATATATATATATATATATATTATATATTATATATATATATATATATATATAATATATATATATATATATATATATTCATTTGGTCAACTAACATTGTTGGTTGTAATAGGCCATATTTTTAATAAAAAAAAAAATCAGCATTGTCTAACTTTTTTTTATTTATCTGTATATTATTGTTCATTTAAGAAATATTGAGCTAAAAGTATTGGTAAAAGAAAATGTTAATCTGTAGACTCACGTCTATCGTCACTAGAGTTGACATGAGTCGAGCTAGCTCGAAAAACTCGATCAAACCGATTCAGTTGAGCGCGATCCGACTTGACTCACAGGTTGGTTCGGGTTAATCCAAGTGTTTAAACCTATAGTTTGAAGAAAAATCGAGTCGAGTTTGAGCAGGGTCAAGCTCGAATATAAAAGTTTCAACTTAAATCTAGCTCTCTCCCCTCCCCCCTTTTTTCCTTTTACCCTACCCAAGTGGTAGCCCAGTAGCGACCCCACCCAACCCCACCACCCGGCGAGTAGTGGCGACCTCACCTCTCTCTCTCTCTCTCTCTCTCTCTCACACACACACACACACACACACACACACACACACACACTCTCTCTCTCTCTCTCTCTCTCTCTCTCTCTCTCTCTCTCTCTCTCTCCATCTTTGATTTCTTTCCCCTTCAGTCATTATCTTCAAGAAAAAAAAATGTATGTTTGAATCCATTAACATATCTATCCATTGGGTTGCATCGAGTTGAGTCAGGGTTGGGTTGCGTCGTGTTGGGTCAGGTTGGGCCAAGATGGTCAGGGGGCTACTTGGGTTCTACGGGTTGGGTTGCGTTGAGTTGGGTCAAGGTTAGGCTGGGATAGTCAGGGGGGTTGCTTGGGTTGTGTCGGGTTAGATTAGGGTTGGGTTGGGTCAGACTTACATTGACATTTGAATTTTCAACGCATTATAATTTATTTCTTGTAAATTATATTTACTTGATGACTTTGCTTGAAAAAGTAATTCTCTAATCTATTAACAAAAGGCCTTGCGTAGAAATGTCGTCCGATGACCCATCCACCGACATTTGTAATTACGATATCCAAATCTACTCCCCAACATCTGAAAGAATAAAGATTAAATGTAGTTTGTGTGAAGATAAATTTGCGAATAAAGCAAATCGGCTTAAAATACATTTATTTGATCGAGGAGAAGATGTAAAGCCATGTCTCAATGCTTCGCATGAAGTACGAATTCTATCATAAGGTTCATTGGATTCAAACAAGAAAAAGTTCACAACTCCACACCCAATTCAAATAGTAAAAAATAGTCTAATAACAAGTTTATTATAATAGGTGAAAATTCAAAAATAGAGAAAGTGTAACAAATTAGTAAAAATAAAGAAGAAAAGAATGTTGAATGGACCATCTTAAGAATGAAACCAACACCAGCATTTCCAGCAATCAAACTATCCTAGTTGAATAAGTGGATTGGTGCATGTCTAATACCGATCATACAAACGAGTGATCGAGGACATTTGATAAATCCAAACCATAATTGGTGGTCATCCCCCCTAGATGGGCAATGACAAAAAAAAAAATGCACAAGTGGGAAGTTCATAACTATCAGATCAATTACGAATATCTAGCACAACCGTCAATAGATAGAGTAAGTGGATTGGGGGTGACGCCAACACCACTTATGCCCGGCGACTGGACTACGTGGGGCTTGCCATGATGCATGTGTTTTATCCACCCTCTCTATCCATTTTGCCAAGGCTTGAGCCCAAAATTAAAGCATATCTAAAGCTCAGGTGGACCACACCATAGGAAACAATGGGTACAATGATGTGCAGTGCCACCACTATGTTTATTTGTCATTCAACCTGTTTCTAAAGACACATTATATGAATGGAGAGAAAACATATCAGCTTGATACAAAACTTGAAGTTTTTAATGGGACGCATTCAATCCCCACCACTTCATGTAACGTGGTTTAACCAAGCTTCAATCCCCACTGCTTCCTGTAACATAGGTTTAACCAAGCTTTTGGAGATGCTTCAATTTTGAGCTCATTTCTTGTATTAAACTGGCAAAGAAGACGACCAACAATAGATAAAAATACACATTAGGGTGGGCCCTACAGAGTCCCGCCAACAGGGAAATAGTGTTGTCAGAGAAGTGATGTCTTCACATCATCAACGCCTGGCTCGACCAGTCGAGGGTACACTCGACCGGTCGAGGCCCGCTTGACTCGAAGTACATAGGCTATTGATTTTGCTATTCCGCGCTGCTCGACTAGTCGAGGGGTTTGTTCGACCAGTCGAGGGCCTGTTCGACCGGTCGAGGACCTCCTTCGACTAGTCGAGGGTTACGTAGATTATGCACGGATTGAGTAAATTTGAGACGGTTTCGTAGAGGTGCAGAAGAGGAGTTTCTTAAACTACAAATATGGGTCCCTAGGGCTATTCAAAGGCATTCTAAAGGGATTCCAAGGGTTCCTAAAAGGATTTTAGGGTTTGTAAAGGGTGTAGCAAGGATGAGATTCGAGGTTGTTCTAATCGGTTAAGTCTTCTCTGTTTGTAATTTATATTTCATAGTGGAATTCTGTCGCTTTGTGCCACAGTTTTTTTTTCCCAAAAGGGTTTTCCACATTAAATCTTTGTGTTCTCTTGTGATTGCTAGGTGCCATTGGATTGCTATCATAGATCTAGATCTGTATGATTCCGCAGCATAAATCCCCAACAAGTGGTATTCGAGCAATCGTTGGGGCACAGATCAGAATATGAGGGATAAGCATCAATGAGAAGCATTAGGTATGAGATTGAGAAGTACTCAGGGAAAAATAATTCTGAGTTATGGAATATCAAGATGATTAGTTCCTTAAAAAAGAAAGGCGAAGATGGTGCTCTTGAGGAGCAAAAGTCTACTATGACTGATGATGAATGAAATACTCTTGATAAGAAGGCTTTATCATCGATCCGTTTATATCTCACGGATGAGGCTCTCTACAATGTCACGAGGGAGAAAACTGCGGCTAAGTTATGGGCGAAGTTAGAGGATGTCTATGCAAAAAAATTCTCAGAAAATCGCCTACACTTGAAGCTGCAGTGGTATAACTTCAAGATGGCGGATGATAGAGATCTGGAGGCTCACATTAGCAACTTTAATAAATTAGTTTGCAAATTGCTGAATTTGGAAGAAGTGATAAAAGATGAAGAACAAACTTGTATGTTGCTGAATTCTCTTCCGGCGTCTTATGAGTCATTCAAGGACACAATGTGCACCATGAATAAAACCCCAAGTGTCGACATCGTTATCTCAGCCCTTCAAGGGAAGACTATGAGAAAGCTTAACATCGACATGAGGATATCTTCTGAGGCACTGCTTACAAGAGGTAGGAGTTCTGAACAAAGTACAAGTTCTTTAGGTTCTAGGTCTAAATCCAAGGGTAAGGGCAAAGGAAAGGTAAAGTGCTGGAATTGTGGGATGGAAGGACATGTGAAGAAGGATTGTATAAATCGTAAATCTAAGAGAGAAGGTTCTGATGCTTCGTACAAGGAGGTCAATGCTGCCACGTTAGATGGATCGAGTGGATGTGATGGTGATGATTTGTTTGTGTCTACGATCAGACACTTTTACGATGATCGTAAGGACGAGTGGATTTTACACACAGGAGCATTTTTTCACATGTCTCCTCATCGGAGTTGGTTCACCAGCTACAAGAAGTGCAATGGTGGACAAGTGTTTATGGGCAATGACATTGCCTGTAATGTTGTGGCTGTTGGTACGGTGTGCATCAAGATGTTTGATGGGGTGGAGTGTACCTTGACTGATGTCAAGCACGTTCCTGTTTTGAAGAAGAATCTGATTTCTCTCGGTGTACTTGAGGCAATGGGCTGTAAGTTCATAAGTATTGATGGTGATCTTAAGGTATCTAAGGGGGCACGGGTAATCATGAAAGCGCAACGACTCAGTAACATGTACAGGTTGATCGGGAGCACTTCAAAAGTGGAGCTGCGGTTGCTGTAGCGGATTCCACCTCTACACGTGTGTGGCATGATGGGCATTGCCACATGAGCTGGCAGGCAGGCAGGAAGGCTGAGACACACGGACAAGGATACATAACAGGTGGAGCAGCCACTGTGAGAAGAATCACACGACATAATTGCACGATATCAACGAGGTACATGGACGACTCCAATATCACAGGGGATTCATCTTCTGTTCAGATGGCTCTAGATAAACTTGGTGCTGAGAAGTGGAAGGTGATTATGGGCGATGTGATAGACTTGTTGTACCAAACCGACATATGAGAGCTGGTGGAGCTTCCAGTGGGCTAAAAAGTGGTTGGATGCAGGTGGATCTTCAGGAGGATATGACATAAATACAGAGCGAGGTTGGTGGCGAATGTTATACTTAGAAAGAAAGGATCGACTTCTCAAAGATATTCGCTCTGACGGTATAGCAGGTGTCTATTAGATCCGTGGTTGGCGGTGGTTGACAAATGCGATCTTGAGCTAGAAGGATGGATGTGGAGGCTGTACTTATGTATGAGAAATTGGAAGAGCAAATCTACATGAAGTAACCAGATCGGTTCGAAGTTAAAGGGGCTGAGAAAAAAGTTTGCAGGAGGTCGTGGTACGACCTGTCGCTTAGGTAGTGGTTTGATTCCTTCATAGTGAGTCAGGAATTGTATGTTGATGACATGTAGATTGCCAATTATGACATGTTTGAGATCAATGTACTGAAGACTCGGTTAAGTGGGATATTCAGGATGAAGGATCGAGGGACTGCAAAGATGGTTCTCAGCATTTAGACTGTAAGAGGAGTAAACTTTGGTTATCTCAGGCAGAATACCCTGGGTAGGTATTGATCAAGGAGGTGATGGACCATGTAAAGCTGGAGATTGTTCCTTACGCGTCTCTCCTCAAGTTTTCCTCAGGACATGTCCCAAAACAGATGAGAAAAAACAGGATATCTCATGAGCTTTATTCGAATGCGTTTGGCAGTGCATGCCATGGTCTGGATTAGACCAGTTATTTCACAGGCTATTAGAATTGTGAGCAAATACCCCAACAAGCAATATTGAGTAGCGGTGAGATTGTAAGAAGAATATGTCTTTCCTTTTGAGAAGACACGAGCAAAAGTGGTTGGGCACGTGAATTCTGATCTAGCAGACTTGCTTACTTAGAACGTTCCTGCGGAGAAGTTCAAGTTCTGTGCAACTTCTCTGGGCTTAGCGATAATAGAAAAGAAGGATGGAGTGTACACGAGAAGCTATGATGTGATGCAGAGATAATAGAAGAGGTAAATGAGCTACACGGTTGAAGATTGAAGACATGGTGGAGATTGTTGTCAGAGAAGTAATGTCTTCACATCATCAACGCCTGGCTCGACTGGTCGAGGGCTTGACTCGACCAGTCGAGGGTACATTCGACTGGTCGAGGCCCGCCCGACTCAAAGTCCGGAGGCTATTGATTTTTCTATTCCACACTGCTCGACCAGTCGAGGGTCCGCTCGACTGGTCGAGGCCCTCCTTCGACTAGTCGAGGGTTTTACAGATTGTGTGCGGATTTTGCGTAGACTGTATAAATTTGAGGCGGTTTCGCAGAGTTGCGAAAGAGGAGTTTTCTAAACTATAAGTAGAGGTCTCTAGGGCTATTCTAGGGCATTTTAAGGCTTTCTAAACGGGATCTAAGAGTTCTTAAAAGGATTTTAGGGTTTCTAAAGGGTGTAGCAAGGGTGAGATTCGAGGTTGTTCGAATCGGGTAAGTTCTCTCTTTTTGTAATTTCTATTTCATAGTGAAATTATATCGCTTTGTGTCGTAGTTTTTTTTTTCGAAAAGATTTTCCACGTTAAATCTTTATATTTTATTGTGATTGCTTGGTGCCATTGGATTGTTATCCTATATCTAAATTTGTGTGATTTCGCAGCACACCCCAACAAATAGTCGGTGTTGACATCCTTATATTAAACTGGTAAAACAGATGGACACCGTGAATAAAAATATACATGACGGTGGGCCCACAGAATTAAAATTTTTTTTTTTTTTTGTTAACCTGTTAGTACACAATACTGTTAGTTCACACTTCACAGGTAGCCACCCCACAGGAGGGATAGATACAGGAACTCAGCGTTGAAACCAGGTATCTTTCACTCCGTCCGCCACTTGAGTTATGGATCAAGGTGTACGGATAGAATGGTTAAAGCTGCCTTATTATTGCAAATTTTGAACGGTTGTAGTCAGAAGGTGGTAAGTCGGTTAGTCAAGAGCATGGGCACATTAGCAAATTTCAGTCTTTTTTGCCACCATTTACTTAGACATTTGGAACTTATTCTCCCCACACATTGCGTATAGTTTAATCACGAATGTCCGTATCATGGAAACCATCGTGGATGTACCATAACTTGAGAAATTCGGAACGCTGATCATTTCTTATCCATTTGTTCATTCAACGGCCACCAGCTGGACGTGGAGGATCATCCGATCAGCGTCATTTGGGTTCACTGACAGTCTAGACGGATTGAAATATGCGCGACACGTACACCGTATAAGTTGCCACCCGACCGTAGGTTGTCAACAGGTGGTTTCCTGGCCGTTCATACTGCTATCCAAAGAGAACCTATCACCTATGCTGTTAGCATGCAACCGCTCATCCTTCGAGCCTACGTGTCACCTTGCGTAGGATATCCGAGCCATGCAAACGGCGGTGCAGGTAATGGATATCTCCTGGCGAAGAAACTGGTCCGTTCAACTTATCAGGTGGGCCCACTGGAGAATCAAGAAGCGGACGAGAGAGGTCACAATGAGTGGATCGGCCTGATTTTCTAGACTTGTGATTTCATGGTACGGCCAAACTCTGCACGGGTTAGACGTCTTACACACGTGAGGACTAGGTGGTCAGTCCTCAGGAAGATGATACGGTGGAGGAGGCAGAACCGTAATAAGGCAGCGCAAACTCTCCACCGTATAGGTGGCAGGGTAATAAATCAATCGGATCCGTCCATATAGTTCGTTCTACCTTAGATGCATAGTTTTTAAAAATATGCAAATATCCGATGATCATATCCATTAGAAAAGGCACCACTAAACGAGAAGATGTTAGATGAAAATATTTAATGGCCAAGCATTCACCAAAACGTAATTACAGGAATTTCATGGATAAGGGACCAGACTTGTGCGTTTCTTTGGGATAATCTATCCAACGTAGATCTCACCAGATGAACGGTCCCGATGGGTACATTTCCCTGCCATATGTACTGTAGAGAGTGGCTGTACCATATTCCCGTTCTTCCGGCACTACCGTATCATCTCACGAGCTCTGGAGGAGGAGTCTGCAAGGACAAAATCGTCCTCTCCTACTCTCTCTCGCTCTCTCATGTGTGTGTTAAAGCCTTAAAAAACCCCATCATTCCATCGCCCATGATGCAAACCACACCCCCCTCTCTCTCTCTCTCTCTCTCTCTCTCTCTCTACAAATGACTAAAATTACAGTATCATGGAAAAGCAAATGAGCATAAGAAGGAGAAGAAGAGATTCTCACTCTATCTCTTCTCTTTCCATTCTCTCCATTACTCTTCTTTAAAGTCTACATAACGTTTACAGATTTTCCGACGAGAACGAGAAGAGAGATGGAAGAGAACGGGTGGGGTTTGGCGCCATCAGGGGCCCCACCACTGATGATGCAACGGGAAGAGGAGCGGTGGAGGCATTTCGATAACTCCGTGAATGCGGTTTCCTTCGGATTCGTGGCTACCGCGATCTTGATCTCCATGTTCCTGGTGATGGCCATCTTCGAGAGGTTTCTACGGCCGAGATCGACTGATGGGAGAGGGGGAGGGAGAAATGCTGCTGGGGATTTGGAACGTGGGACGGGAGTTTCTTCCAAGGTTGGGGTACGATCTCCCAATGTAAGTCCTCTCTTCTCTTCCGATTATTACGAAAAAGCCATTGATTTTGTGTAGATTTACTACCACTACTACTACTACTCTCTTTTCTCATTGTTTTTCTATCTTTCTTTCTTGAGAAATGCCGTTGATTTTTATTTTATTTACATTTTTCCCTTTCTATTTTGGTGTTTTCTTTCCACCACTACGGGAAATTTGTTCATATAAATGATGATTTGATGTATATCTCTAATAACTAAATCACTCTCTTTGGTGTGCAATTAACAATTTTAGGGGGTGGAAATAACAATTTCCTAAACAGTATTATCTGTTATTATTATTTATTTATTTAATAAATTTTACTGAACAAGATAGGATCTAGTGTGCTCCAAGCATTATCAGAAATAGTGCTCCTTCTACATCGGGATACTTAGTCAGTCCAAAAGTCTAAAATACATTTCATCGGCTATCATGTAAAAACCAGACTGATCGGATAATCTAATCCGTCTGTAAAAGCAATTATTTGAATCCACAAGCAATCTTTGTGGACCCTTATAGCTAGATTGTTGAAATTGTTGACTGGACCCTTTTATATAAAACGATCTTGACCGTTCATCTTTTCATGTGCTATATATTGGACGACTTGAGTCGTCCAAATGGTTTGTTTCTTTCCATGGTTGCCTGTAAAATGGGTGCTGAACCTAATGCACGGTCCAGATCGATTAATTGGATCATCTATATGTGCTTATGCAACGAGGAGCACTGTCATTTAGAGTGTTAGGAGGCAACTGGATCATTTCTTGAGAGTCATTTTTACCCCAAAATTCCTCAGGAATTTGCAATTTCTTTTCCAAACAATGCTGGGACAATTGGGGAAAATTGCAAATTCCCTAGAGACTTTTTGAGAGAGAAATTACCAAAATGCCTTCTGTTTGTTTTTCTTTCTTTAAAAGTAGCAAACATCCAGCCCGTCTAACCCATGCAACCCATCATGGTGATCACAAGAACAATGAATCTGGCTAATCAAATCATCAGATAGGCCACACTTGAATATGGGTGTTTCTTAACCGTGTACATTATCTTGTACGGTTTAGCCTGCGTTATGATTGAACCTGCCATATTTCCACTCATCTGATAATCTTGGTGTGGTGCATCTGTTGAATGGGTTGGATGTCAGACATATACAACACGGGGCCCACAATTCTCGATCCTCCACTTTCTAAATAAAAATTAAACAAGGGGAGCATGTACATAATTTCTCCCCTTAAAAACTAAAAAGCACCATCGGGTAAATTTATTTATTTATTTATTTATTTTCTTTGGGGCACTATTTGGTAAAATATTAACTAACCAGGAATTTTGCACTAAAAAACACTTCTTGAAATGAGGTTATCTTTCAAAAAAATTAATAAAAAATCACATCAGGAAATGAACTTGTTTTATTGTTCCTGTATTTTGAGTTCCTTTGGCCTCAGTAGAGACTAGAAGCCAGCTTGTGATGTTTGTAGCTGCCCACTGGAGGTCCCAATACTGAGTTGTCCAATGATCGGAACCGTCCATGTTGGTGACCTTATGCTATGTGGGCCACAGTAAGAAGCGTACAGTGAACGGTTGACTGTGATCACCTCTACCTGTAGATTAATTTAGAATAATGAAAATAAAATTTTCAATGGGTCACATTCAACTCTAAAATCAAAGGTTAGGATCATTGCTGAAGCCTGGTTATGGAACAATTGCTTATTTATGATAGAAATGAGAATGTTGATGGTTCAAATCATCAAACCATCTCAGCATGTGGGCCCAGGGAGTGGCGAGACCCAAAATGAACTCTTCTATTTTGTTTTTCCCTGTTTCTGCCTAGAGTGACGAAGAGAAGTAAGATGGTTACTGCACAAACTATTCGCGTGCACTGGTGCAAGCATGGCATACACTTGCAAGGTCCAGGCCATTCATCACGCTGTCCTTTTATTGCACATGTTTGCCCGCCTGTTGCACGGACTGGCTTGATTTTCTCTCTGCAAGGGCAGATTAGTGAGTGGCCCTGATATTTTTGGGATAAGTGCAAGGGAGTAGGTTATCAGATTCAGAACACCCTTAGCAAGGCCCACTTCAAAGGTGGGCCCCACCATGCATATCCCATGGAAGGTCTGCTGTTTCTGTAAGGATGCCTGAACCACCTGAAACATGGAATTGAATGCTGATCAATCTATGTTTCTTACCTGTCCATAGATAGAATGGCTTGGATGGCTAGGATCTTGTGGAAACTCTTACTTTGCATGCCGTATTCATGGTGCTACTGACCTCTTGAATGGTTCTTATCATCCATTGGAATGGCCTAAGCTTGTGATTCTGTGTTTTTTTCTTGCCCTTTCTCCCTATTTTTTGGGGTATATTTTTCCCTAGGATGTAAATAGAGAAATTGATGCCCTAATTTTAAGCTGTGTAGATATGCCAACATCGCACATGTATGACATCCTGGCCATCCGTTAGGTTCAAAACTGCCTTGAACTTGCCATGGCCCAAAAATCAGACTGTTCAACTCATCAGGCACGCCAAACGTGTTTGAGAAAACAGGCTGTTAGAAGAATATGGCTGATGGTTTACATTCTACTTCACTCATGGCATACCTGATTTGTGGATTGACCTGAGTTTTGGGTCAGAGCATATCCATACGTTGGCCCCACCTGATGAACATCTTGGCCTCCATTTGCTTGGCTTGCTTGGTGAGGCCCCTTTTACAATTCACTTGCTCAAGTCCTGTCCATGCTCCTCCTGAATTGAGTTTTGAGACTGAGACATGAATTCCCTTGAATTTCTGTAAACCGAATTGGCTGGTGAAACTACATGGGTGATTCCTGTGGCATTAGTCATTGTCACTGTTATTGTCATTGTTTTGTTGTCTGCTATCATAGTAAGTAGTCGTACCAGCAGTACTAGTTGTCGCCCCTGTTGTTGCTGCTGTCATTGTGCTGTTTGTTTATTTATCTCCAAGACAGGAGCTTTCACCATCTACGGTTAGGTGTCCAGTCTTGTGGGCCTCTATGTTGAAGAACTGCTAGGTCCTTACACTGTGGTTTTAAATGTCATTTGGTAGCATGTATTTAAGTTTTACATGTTTCGGAGTACAAATCGCCTGGGGACTGAAACCGGTCTTACCTGGTCCTGTATCAGCATGGTGGATCATTTCATCTCAGACCAAACTTGATATGAGTTAGGCAATACCAATCGCATGTGACGATATTTAAAACTATGTTTGGTTGTGTTACTTGGAACGAAAGTGGAAAGACTCCTTCCAATTCTGTCAGATCTAAATCCTAATCATCTCAGTTCTGACCTATGTTTAAAACAATGGCGTGAACAAATGTTGTCAAATGTCATGCGGATCATGTGGATGCCCCTAAAACCTTAGTAAGTTCCCTACAAATATATGATTAAGAAATACAATGCCTAAGATTGGATGATTATATACCTTTCCAATCTTAGAGCTTCTACAGGCTTCTCCCACACAGCGTGTCCCATCATATCAATGGTCTGGTATATGCTGAAATGTCCAACTTCTTGGATGTTGGGGCATAAGGATGCCATGCCTGTCCTGATGTATGAGGACCTCCATTTACACATTTCTCTGTTCCATGTCATCTGCCAACAGGTTGTTTCAAGTAATGTTGATCACATCAAAATAGTCATAGTAAATTTATCTTTTACTGTAATTCTCTCTTAAGGAACTAGATCTTATGGTGGTTTGTAATTGTTGTGATTATGATGCAGATGTCCATCTATGCCAAAGGTGTTTCAGTGCTAATGCCCGGCCAAGATGTCCCTACGTTCATTGCGCACCCGGCTCCTCCACCATGCCTACCTGAGCGGATCTCATGGCCTCATCATCAACAAAGCACATTCAGCCACCCTACATCAAATCCACATTAAATGCCCTGGTAGAAACCATATCAACTGTAACTATTGAGCTGCTCTTCCTCAAACTCGAGTTTGATATCATTGAACCTGCCATCCAGAAACACCACAAACCAATCCAGTGTACCTGATCAGAAACCTTACCACTAATTCGAGTTAGAAGACATACCTAAAGCACCCATTACAACCACTCATCTGTAAAATTTAGTGACTGCCCCAATATAAATTCCACAAATTCTTGGATCCAAGCTGTTCATCAGGTGACTGCCCCAATCAGGCTGGTCCGTTATTGCCTGTGGGTCACACAAAAAAAAAAAAAGTCCAGCTAAAAAGAACTGAGCAACAGGGAACTAGACATGTGGCTCACTTGATGACCACATGCAGATGTTGGTGCCCAGCTGATGAACAGCTTGGATCTTGCTCATGCTCATGAGTAGCCCATAGCAGTGCCTTGAAAGAAAGCAGCATCAAGTTTACATAGTTCAAGATCATTTAATAGCGCCCATTCTGCTGCTATATACAAATCAAAGCAACCCATTGACAAACCCAATCCCGAATTCTGCATTCCAACTCGAATTAGAAATAGTATCAACACCACCTATAGCAACTCTTACCTAAAATTGCATGCATTTGTGAGAACAAAGCCGCAACCCTATTAGAAATCATTTTTGCTGTATGTTCTTCAGATGTGCACATCATTTCACAGTCTATCTATGTTGCGTATATGCTCCCCCTTCTTCTTCAGCAACGTTTGCCTGTGGAGCTTGCTTGCTTGCACTGGTATTTGTTTTTTCCTCTCTTTCCAGATTCTCTGGCCAGGGCTCCGGGAGTTCTTCCAAGTGGGTAGGATTCCTCATTCTTCTTCTTAGAACTGGCCAAATCACAATGTATAGATTCGAGAGAATGTAATTTGCACTTGGAAGGTGATGCACCGAGGGTTACCATGTTGTTTTTAAATCTATTATTTGATTATAATGTAGAGTTGAAGAGGCAGGATGATGAAAGCTGTGTCGTAGCATTTTATGTGGGAGGAGAGATGGAACACGAATGCAAGATTTATCACCATGCATCAGGCCGGGGGCTGAGAACAGGCACCCTCCCAAAAATCGGATGGGTCGGCTCCTCTGGCTGGTCATGTGTGTATGAGAAAAATTCAATGATATAGAAATGATGATCAGTTGCAATATCTACTTGAGGCCCGCCTGATGGGCGTACCTTGAGTTTTGGGCTGGTCCACTTGATGGGTGGATCCATCTTGCTTGTGCCATCAGTCACCTTAGCATTTCTTGCTTAAATATGGGGGGTCCCAAACCGTCGTATTTTCCTTATGAAACATGGTAAGTAGAAAATGCCATCTAACATGCCTATGGAAGTAGGTAAACTCTTTCTTTTATTAATAATATTTTGTTTTTGAAGGGAATTCCAATGACTATCCGAACAATCTGATTCAGTAATTGAAACTACATCGGTAGCAAAAGAGAAAAAAAAAAAGGGCCAGTCCCAATTCCAACGAACTGGAAATCAATTTCAACCATTTATCTCAACCTATCTCCACCATCGTAATTAAAAATCAAATGTCCCTTCTATGCAATACGTGGCGCTGCCCTCCCCTCCATATTGATTCAATACCGCGCTTGATCATGGCATCCGATGCCTGTAATTTGAAGTTCCCCTTCTCTGTCGTTCGATAGTTATTGGCCATGAGTTGCTGGACGCCCATCAATTCCTGATGTTCCTGGAGAGGCCCCACACCTTGTGGCAAAGGTGGAACCTATTGAGGTGTTGCCTTGTAACCAGCAGATTGTGTGGTGGCCTCTCCCCTCAAAGATTTTTGGGTGGGGAATTGGCTAAGGAACTGAGCTGGCACAAGGGTGTCCCCCACCTATTCCGTGGTTAAAAATATGTACTGCAAGAAACCACTTGTACTAATGTCTGAATTCAGTACATTGGAGAAAATTACACGGGTCGATGATTCACCACCTGTTTGCTAAGAGGAACCATGGATACTTTTTATGTGAGATTCGGATCTGGACGATACGGGTATAAGCCCATCTTAATCCTTGGTTTGACACTGGCCTAGCAGTAGCAATTGTCTAGCTGCGGCGGGTTGGGTTTGAGAATTGGGCCTGACTACCAGACCCAGACCCATCTCATATAGTAAACGGGCTCAAATTCAGTTTAGAGATAGCCTCATTAATGTCCTAGACGGTCCAACCGTATAAGATTCAGCATAATGGGCTACAATTCAGTTCAAAGACAGCCTCATCAATGTCATAGACGATCCACTAGATAAGATTCTGCATAAATGTACGATTTGTGAAAATTAAGCCCAGTAACAGTCCTTTGCTTGATTGGTATTTGACGGGCACCCGATGGCAATCTGGCCCTTAGCCAGATGCAATTGTCCAGTCTGAGTTACAAGCATTATCTATCACCTGGAAGTGCCCAAGCCCAGTCTCAATATTGCAAAATTGGGCAGAAGGTGCAACGTGGCAGAGATTTGATTTTACGGAATCCTGGGCCTGTCCACCGACAGGTGGGCCCATCATTAAAATCGTAGATTTAATGCTTGACGATATTATCCAAAATGCTGTTTTCATTTTGTACCATTGATGCTTGGATGGTCTCATGCACCACAAATCTTTGAGAATTATATATTAAATATATATCAGCGGTTCTCATTCAACATAGTAGTGCAGAAGCCATTCATGGGGAGTCCAAAATATAGTGTACCGTCTCTCTCTCTCTCTCTCTCTCTCTCTCTCTCTCTCTCTCTCTCTCTCCCCCTGCACTTAACACAGACCCTTTGAAAATGGCTTAAATTCCTCACACAAAAAAGAGGGTTTGCACTAATGGTTAGGATCTCTGTCTGTTGGATTTGGGCCTATCCACCAAATACGGTTGGTACCAATCATAACCATGATATTGACTTCCCAGAGCCTGAGTCCCTATCAGAATCTAGCGTGTTACGGCCCAGGAGCCCACATGTTGATTGCTCGTATGATCAGAACTGTTCATGTGCTGTACTCTATTCTGTAATGGGCATCCTAAGAAAGTTACCCTGAACGGATGATGAATTTAGAACAATGAAATAAGAAATCAGTGCCCCTCGTTCAACTGTAAAGATCAAAGGTTATGTTCATTTTTGAATTAAAACGTTAGGATAATAGTTTTTGATTTTTTATTGAAGTAAGGAGAACATGGACGATTCAGATCATCGGACCATTTCAGCATGAGTGTCCCAGTAAGTGTCATGATAGATCCTGTGTAGCGACAGGCGCTGAACGAACTCTCACCAGGTAATCATGTAACGTAAAACATTTTTCAAATCACCAGTAGTACGACACCAATCATCCGCATTCAGCAGTAACAAAGAGGGAGAGGGACTAATAATTACTTTTTTCTCCATTTACCTAGCAGATTGACTTCTGACAACGGACTAATTGTTTGGACCGTCCAAAGCAGTGGCCCCACTGCTGTTTGGAGGAAGCACACCAATCATTCAATCCTAGCCGTCTAATGTATATCCTTTGACCCAACAAGGAAATCAAATCACTGTCTTTGCGAAATTGGAAATCGAAAGGTTAGGATGGACCGTTCGTTCTTGCCACGGCTACGGAGGTACGTGCCACCCTCATGTTTTAAACGCGACTTTCCTTCAACAGAAAGGAAATGGGCCCCATCAGTGATGCTCCGTTTCTAATACTCGTGTCCCAAGCTCGCTTCATAACGTGAGCTTATCCAAAACTCACGTCGGCCACACCGTAGCGGAAAATGAGGTGGGACGCCTGACATGGAAACCCTCTTGGGGCCCACCACATCTTTGAATCCAGCTGATATTCCGTTTTGGTTTCCTGACACCCTGATGGGACCCACCTTATAAATAGGTTGGATGGTGTATAAACATCAACGTGGACCTTGAGCAAGGTTTCAATGGTAGGGCTGCCCATCCCAACTGTTCCATGTGGTGTGGTCCAATTAAATTTGGTAGTGGTCTAATTTTCCGGCTTACGTCCTATTATGAGTTGGTACAGATGATGGACGGAGTAGATGTTACACGCACTCGAAGGTGGTCCCCACAAAGCTTGATTTTGTAGGGCCTCTTCACATCCCATATTTTACTGAACTCTTTTCTGAAATTCAGGAATTAAGGAACGGTGTGGAAGACGGTAAGTAAGGCTTCGCCGGAAAATGATGAATGGTTTTTCTTTTGAGCGGTTTTCCTTACTAACACACAAAGCTCATTTGTCTTTATTTCTTGTCCACGCTTCACCTGCCTGATCAAATGACCCATAGGTGGTGAAATTCCACTGAAGTGTGAGTGTGTGGGGTGCGTGTGCGTGCGTGCGTAAAAAAAAATAAAAATCTAATAACCTTGACGTGGCCCAATGATAATATGTGGCGTGAGCATGTCACATGAGAGTATACATGATGTGGATTCAAGGCCTACTCTTAAAAAGAAAGCAGTGGTATCTTCTCTTTTTCCAAAAACCCACTATGTTAATGTTGAAAAAGCATAGTTTCTTCTTTGCGAAATGATGTTTTTGTTCTTTTTCTATAGACTTTTCATCTGTTAGGCATACAAAAGGCCACAAACGGTTTTTAATTAGGCCACATATACAATTTGCATCTCCTACTAATAGCTTTGTAGTGGTTGTGGACCATATCTAGTATGATCCATACACAATACAACAAACAGGCCATCTTAGTAAGATTGGGCCTAATATTCCAAACTTTGGCTTTCCTCTTCTCAAGCCTCTCTAGGGATGTTCAAATTACCAAAATACTATTGTACTAGGCTAAGTGCTTGTTTGACATTCCCTCTGGCCGTTGTGAAATTAAATCACAGTAAATGATTCCCCCAAATTGTTTATTCAAAATTGCTTATACAAATAAGCATATGTATGATAAACCTGCTAAAAATAGCAATTTTCACATGAAAATTTCAACGGCGAGCTTTGAATTCCCAATATTTTTATGGTGTGGCCTGCTTAAGTCTTAGATCTACCTCATTTTTGGAGTCACATGCTAACATGATATAGTGAAATGGATGGACAGAATGGAAGGTGTAAGTCATCACAATGGGCCCCACACTGCAGCAGGCAGGGGTCATAAGAAGTTTGCCTCCATCAAGCTTCTCTAGACAAGATATTTGCTGAGTCCACGGAATGTGCAATGATACTCATGTACATGCCACACGTTGTTCATTATGGAATATAGGTCCAAGATCTAATCTATCCAATAGAAAGACACTACTATATTAATTCCCTACTCCAATAATTAGGTTGATCCACTGGTCAGGTGGGCTAGGGTTTGCAAAACAAATGTATAGCTCTACAGCATTCAACTAAAGTTTTCCAACCCACCACCTAAATGGACCAAACGAATTTTATAAAAAAAACCATGGTCAGACTAACCATGGATGGATTTGATCTCGAGCGTTCTTCACAACTTTGTTGAAGTAGAAACAAATAAAGGAAATGAGATGCCGACATTGCGAAAAAAAAAAAGAAGCATGAATTAAAAAAAAAAAAATTCTTTTCTTTTTTTCCAAGAAAATTTGCATATATGCGTTGATGGGCAAATGTACATCCTTTCGGACAGGGCCTCGAAAGACAGAAAAAAAAACAGACGCCCGTCTATCATATACGAAACAAAGCAAAAGGAAAGACAAAGCTAGAGATGGGAAATGAAGCCGCGGCATGAAGAGAGAGACTAGCGGCAGCAGGGTCAGCTGGGACAGGGGCTGAGATGGGCTGGTTGGGCACGAATTTAAAATTTTATTATTCTAAAATTGATTAATTAAATGGGTAACTAAACACACTTAAAGCTTAAAAGGTTGGTTTTCAAAATAAAAATCATAGAAAAGAGACATTTCAGTTCGTAAGCTATCCCCATCGTTGAGGTCATACTTACTAACAAACCCCACGTATTGCCTACTGGAGATTTATAATCAGACAGTGATTAAAATTTGTAAATGGCCCACCAACACCAAAATGCTGGGGGCCATGTGTACAGTTGCTTCAGTGAATGAAAATCATTGCTTGGCAGAGGAGTGCAGATGGTCACTCACCCAGTGGGCCATCAGATGAATGGACCATAGGCCACTTAAAGCATTGATTGGACAACAAACGCTATCCAGTTGTGAGTTTTGAGTGGTTGAGTGTTCCTTCCTTTGGCCTACTACGATCAGAGAGCTACCCTACTCAAATCCCATCTTGTGGACATGGTCTCTCCAGGGAGTGACCACTATATCAACTGTCGCAATCAACATACATTTAGCCACGTGAGGGAGGAGAGGCACAGAGCTTTATTGATTGCACTTCACTGTCAAGTAAATTCACCACGATAAGTTTTTTTTTTTTCGTTTTTTTTAAAGGACAGGATAACTTAAAATACATTGTGACAAATCTCCCTGGAAAATTTTTGGATTGGAATTTTTGGAAAGATTTTGAAAATTACAGTAAATCTTCAATCTTAGTTAGAAACAAAATAGTAAAAATATTTATAATAAGTGACGCAGGGGAGGACGTGAGGTCGAGCACCGTATTCCGCAAAAAAGATAACTATTCCGAATCCATGAAACTTTTCTGGACTCTTTGCATAAATTCTAATAAATTTGAAATTGATTGATGAATGAAAAAAACGAGTTCACAACCTTTTAAATAGGGATACCAAGCAATGAGAAAGAAATCAGAATCAAACTACGACTAAAACTCATAGAATTCGTGACTCACTATAAATACTAAACTTATTATTTATAGACGGTAGTATTGTCTACTAGTGTGCAAGGTTTTGGGCCAAAAATAGTGTCCTAGTCAGGCTGTTCTCCTAATTTTTCTAAGCTCTTTTTATGTTGGACGCAACTCCTAAAGCCTCACGGACGAAGAGTTATAATCAAATTAAAACTTACTATTTATAGTAAAAACGGAATTAAAATAGGGAAACGACCGTTAATCTAGCGGTATTTCACAAATCTAGCGTGGGCAACTTGACATAGCGGGGTTGGGTAGCTAAAGTAGATCATTCTACCTCAAAATCATATATTTTACGTCCGATAACTCATTCTGGATTGCAAGATACATCCGATTTAAGGTCCGGTGGTCCGGATCACTTCTGTCGTCGACCGGGCCTTTTCTGATCCATCTTTGCCATATAACTATTTGCAACCCTCTCTACATTGATAAGTTAGTGAATGACTTTGAAATTTGGAAAATGTAGTTATAAAATTATTTATTTTAACTTTCAAATAACCACAAAAACCCTCTTGCATTTCTCATACTTTCAAATTCTATGTTTCTCTTGTGGTATTACTGACAAAAATCTCACTATGATATATATATATATATATATATATATATATATATATATATATATATATATGAGAGAGAGAGAGAGAGAGAGAGATTTATTTAACTTTTAAAAAATTTTGCAATAAAATTGTAATGATTTTACAAAAAAAGATAAGAGGAATTAAATAATAATAAAAAAAAAAAAAACATAGAAAAAATTACTTTAGCTATCTCAACTGTCAATATAATTATTATTTGGTTATATTTATTTGGCGGTCAGTTGGTTGGGCATGTAGGTAAATGGGTCAGCTGCTTGGGTGAGCTCCATGATGTTTACGTAAAATCTATCCTGACTGCTAAGTGCAGCTCCTCGTGTTAGGCCAAGGACCTAATCGCCTGTTCATGATTCATGTGGACAACATGATTGGAAAGATTGTATAAGGCAACATTCTCCTGTGAAATGTTTCCATTGGTATGGCCTACCCGAATCATGTATGAGCTTGATTTTTAGATTTTGGACCTAAATTATGGTGTAGCATTTAATAAATGGTGTAGATTTCAAATAGTCATTATATATGGTAAGCCTTGTAAAAATTAAGGGGGGCAAAACACCACCAATTGATTTCTTTTGTATGACTCATTTGAATAAAAATATTGTTACGAGGTTTTGTTGTCGGGCCTAAACGAAGATTATGCACCTAATTGTTAGAGTGGATTTCGCATAGACCTCTTACCGGGTCCAATAAATAATTAAAACTTGGCATCACTTTAGCTCGGCCTCTTAATTTTAAAATGTCCAATGTGATGTTCATGTAAGATCTATTTTAACCATTAAATATTAGTCTCATGTCAAGCTGAAAGAATAACCTTGATTATGTTACATCAAAAGAGAAAAGACCTTGTTTGACTTTTACAAGGCATATAATAATAATACTGCGAAGTCCACTTGAGCCATTGGATTTTGCAAAAACGTTTAAGGGCTGGTTTGGCCAGTTGCATTAGGTAGGATTAAGGTGGATGGAATTGTAAAATTTATAATAAATGCATGTGTAAAGTATTGTACCTGGATTGGATGTATCTCATGTTTTTTAATACCATGTTTGGAATGTATGCATTAAAAAATAAATCCCAAGATTTACTTTCAAATTGCATTTGGATTGAACCTGGATGAAGCAAAAATTCATCATCCTTAAGACTAATAATCTCATCTCACACTTTCCAAGATAAGACTCATTTTCCAAAGCTCACAAAGTTAATTTTAATCCCAACTCACACTCCTTTTAAACTTGCCATTTCGAAATTTAAAAGTGAGATTAGTAATGCAATCCCATTTAATACAACTTAATACCACTGTCCGAATAGGCCCTAAACTCATGCCCCAAAATCATACTCATCATGATTACTTCAGCAACACTAATAAAAATAGTTTGGAAAGTAAGTATTGCCTTGTCTACTGTTTTCAATTATGTGGTTCACTTGAATCACTACGAAGCTTCCAAAAAAAAATAAAATACCGGAATGTAAATTGTATATGGATTGGGTAGTTTTTTTTGTAAAATTCTCAAATTAATCATTGAGATTTTTGAAATCTTACAATATTAGGTTCAAAATATCATTTCACCGAACCTTTGCGAGCAAGATTTACAAAATTTCAGCGGTACACTGCCTTCAAATGGGGCCATGGATTTGAATCTAAAAGGTTGATCTGATGGTCCTGGTGTTGGTGGGGGATAGTCCAAAATTGTCTTTGAGATTAGAAGATCCTGACCCTATAATCTGATGTCCCTACAATGGGTAGGAGAGCAGATGCCTAAAAATTCTTCCAGACTGAAAGATCCTAACCCTTCAATCAGTGCCCACCAATCATATTAGAATAAGCTAACTTTTCTGACCATTGAAACGGATGGTTAACTCCACATTTTGGTCCTTACCGATTGCCAAACATGCATCCTACCACCACTCGATACTCCCAATGCCTCTCCTTCAACGCATTTATTAAAGCACTACGCGTATCGCGTTTTTACCTTATATCATCGTTTTTCTTTGTTGATATAATCTTTTAGATATTTTGATACTCTGGCAGTCTATAACGCTTCATACGCAGGCAATGATAAGTAGTACTTATAACATAAATGAATTTCTTTGGAAACCGACCAAATACATGAAAATCTTGAAATATGAATTTGGTGGAATAATACTAATTATTGATTGGTGGACACTTGTTTGTTGAAATAGGCCGTCTAGTGTTTTCGGTGCCAATCCAGTAGAAAATCCAATGAGTTTTAAGTTTTGGTTCATGACACATCTAAATAGGGACTATTTAATCAGTTTAGATTCGAATTACAAGGTTGTGCTTTTAAAGCCACATGTATAATTTCATAACGCCTGAGTATCACCAATCATACTCTCGCAGAATATAAATATTTTCCTCATTAATTACAAGTTAGTACATGCCATACGGGACGGTTTGGGTTTGCCTGTTTTGCCGGGGGCAACAAGGATAGAGGGACGATGATTGCCTGCGACCCTAAAGTGGCCCCACCAGGATGTTTGTGAGAAATCCACTCCGTCCATCCAATTTTTCCAGTCATTTCAAACAAAATCACAAAAATAAAGCAGATCCGAAATTCAAGTGGACCATACCTCAGGAAACAGTGGGGTTACAAAAATTTTGGATCATGCTAATATTTCAATGTTTTCATTTGGAATAAGTACCTCATCAACGGTTTGAAATGCATATAAAAGTCCCGATAGACCCATCCAGGTTTCAACGTAGGCATTTTCTTCCCTAGTTTTTTCTATTGTGTGACCCACTTGAATTTTGGACCTGTCCCATTTATTTTTTTTTATCGTGTTCTAAATTTGGGCAGGCCCCTCACAAGCAGAACGATGGCTCCACCTACATTCCAACCATTGAAACTTACTCTAGTGGGGGAAGGAAATAAGTCTTTCCCAAAGCCTTGTCAGGCTAACCGTGATGCATGTGTTTATATCCTCTCTATCTACCCATTTCACCAACTCATTTTAGGACACCGGTAAGATCTAAAAGCTCAAGTAAACCAAGCCACATGACAAATAGATATTGAACTCCACCGTTGCCAGTTGGCCATAGAAGTTTTGCATCAAGTTAGGGAAGCAGCTTACATCCTGCCCCTGCCGGGATAATAATCTGTTATTGTATGAGTTTTATCCGCTCGGTCTATCCCTCTCTTTACATATCATTTTAGGGTATGATTTAAAATATGAGTCATATCAAAAGCTCTAAGCACACCACAACATAAGAAACAGCAGTTATAATGACACCGACCATTGGAACCTTCCTAAGGGTTGCCATGATGTTTATTTGCCATCAAATTTATTCATAAGGTCATATGGACCTGATGAAGGGATAACACCAATATCTTCTTTATCCAAAACTTCCGCCACTCTCAAAGAGTTTTTAATGGTGGGTGTTCAATCTGCGCTCTCTGGTCCTTATGAGCTTTTGATCTACCTCATTTTATTTTATTTTTAATTCGTAGATTAAAATGATTTAGCTAAATAATCCCTGCCTAGATGGATTATCATCCAGGTGAGATCAAAACACAATCCACTTCCTTATCCAGGTGAGAGTGATTCAAACTTCACAATTGGTTTTAGAAAGGTTTCATGGAGGACATCACCACATGAACTGAGAAGTTCTGACCGCATATTTTTCATTGTTCCAATTAGTTTGGTCCATTTGACTTCCTAATCAGGACGATATCTAGCTGATGGGGCAGATACAAAATGCAAGTAAGCCACATGATAGGACAAAAAAAAAAAAGAGAGATTGAACACCCACCATTGAAATGTTCATGGAGACATACAAATTTTGGACCAGGCTAATATTTGTGTTTTCAGTTCATTCCAAGTAGAATGACCTTATAAACATTAGATAGCATATAAACATCAAGATTAGGCATTTCCTTCTCTAATTTTTCTTAAGTTTGGCTTGTTTGTATTTGATATCTATTTAATTGTTTGGCTCACATCTTAACACGAGTGGGCAAAACAGATGGACCGGGTCCATCCTTGCAAACATAATGGTGGACCTCTAAATCTACTACATTTTTTTACTAATGTCCTAACATGAGCTGCTAAAACATCACAGTGGACCTCGCCTCTTGATGGGGTCTCATGCAATCCGAGTCAAACTTCACATGTAAAAACATCGCAGGACTAATAAGGCTTTGGTGTTTTATAAAGCTGACTTATATAAACAGGGATTAGGTACGGAATAGGACTCCCTTGATTGTACGTTGCCTCGCAATATTCAACTTTGATAGAGAAGGTTAACGGTCCACATACAAAAGCCAAAATTACAATTGGACGTCCAGGATATTTCTTAAGGAGAATTAAGCTGTAATATTTCTAATTACAGGTAATATCTAAAAATCACACTGGTTGGATCATCTTAATCGCTGGATTGGAAGCCTGCAAAATCCGAGAAGTAGAACCGACCAATGTCCTGATTCAATCGACAAAAGTCATCAGTTAGGGTCCTTTGATTGGTACGATTTTTCGGTGTGTTTTGTAAGCATGGTAGGGCCCATTAGCCCATCAGGATGTGCCTTAGAATGTAATGGTGGGCCACAATCTGCTTTGTACATTTGGATGTACATCTGAGTCGTTGGTTAGGTGGTACTGAAATGGATGTTTTGGTCAAGGGTCGATATCGAGATGGTAATAAGTCAAATTTTCCATGGGTTAGAACGCGGGTCATTTTCACACCGGCAGCCCTCAAAATGGATTGTTGCAGTCGGTGGGCCCACCAAGTCCACGTGAAAGAACAAGATTCAACTCCTAACTCCTCCACCTTCTTTAAATGGAGAACAATTTCGTCGTTGTGGGGTCCATCTTGGTTTGGGCGCATACTGTAAATCAAATTCGTCAGGCGATCCTAGCTATTCATTTGCTGGCAACAAATAGACTATTAAAAATTAAAAATCCAAACACAGCTTGGAAGTAACTTTGAAACCATGCTCGCCTCACCAATCGAAATTTGGGGCTGAGGTATTATTTCCAAAGGGGTGTGCTCCGGTGGTACCGGTAGCACCCTAGCATATGGTGGTACCGAGAAGATGTGAGTCCCGTTTAATGTATTAAAGACATCTGAGCCATCCATCAGATGCTTTGCCTCACAAGAATTAGTTAAAGTGGAAAATTAAGTGGGCCACAGCAAGGGAGGACAGTTTGAGAAGGCCCATCCATTTTTTCATATCATTTTAGGGTACACGCACAAAAATGAGTAAGATCTATTTCTCAAGTAGACCACACCACGTAAAGCATCGGTGATAATGACACACCTATGGTTAACCATACGCGGATTTCCTGCCAAAGCCTTTCACGAGAAGTTCTTGCGCATGGATTCTGGATTGGGCCTATTGCGATGTTTATGAGAAATCAAACCCATCCATCCGTTTTTCCACCTCATTTTAAGACATGCTTTAAGCAATGAGGAGGATCCAAAACTCAAGTGGGCCGTAGGAGATGAAACAGTGGGGAAAGGAATGCCCACCGTTGAAACTTTCCAAGGCTCCACCTTTCTGTTTTGTATGTCATCTAAACCGTTTATAAGGTCATTTTCACTCAGATAAAGTGAAAACAGTAAAATATTAAACCGTTAAAACAACTTTTATGGCCATATAAATGTTTCAACGGTGATCACTAAGTCTCCACTGTTTCCTCTCGTGTGGCCCACTTGAGTTTTGGATCCTCCTCATTTTTGGTCTCACGTCATAAAATGAGCTTCAAAAACGGATAGAGGGGTTGGATTTCAACATATAAGTGGGCCCCACACAGAATCCGCGTTCCATCTAACCTATTCGTAAAGTCATGTAAACCTGGGTGAGGGGAAAAACACAAAAACCATCTATCCAGTACTTGTTCCAGGATGTTTTCAATGGTAATTGTATAATCCCCACCGTTTGGTCCACTCGAACCATTTTAGACGACAAAATGGATGGATGTTGTGGATAAAACCCATACACATCATTGTGGCCCCACAGAGCACCTGTGGGTTCTAACAAGGGACCGGTGGGGTAGTAATAAATCCACCGGTAACAAGTACCACTGGTGTGCACCTCCGTCAGATAAATCAACTTGGTACGGAGACAAAATGATTATCACCCTACAGAAGGTTGTACACTGATTTAATGGCCTGGATCTACCGTTGGATCTATCATATAACTAGATTAGAGAGCACTGGACAAAATGCTCGATTCTATACTTCAAATCATCCTGTGAGATGATACTTTATTTCTGCGTGAAACGTTGTACTTCATTTCTGGTCATTTTTTGACCAATCAGGAAATAATATAATTTTATTGCACCAAACAGATATAGTATGTGAAAAGATTTTTGAAAACATGTGAAACACTTTTTACAGAAGCATGGTTACCACTGTGTTCGGCAGTACATGTTGTTGGGATTTTTGGCCTGCGGAATCACACAGATCTAGATCTAGGATGGTAATCCAATGGCACCAATCACATACACAAGAAAAGAGAACACACAGATTTAACGTGGAAAACCCTTGCAGGAAAAAACCACGGCACAAAGCGACAAATCACCACAATGAAAGCATCAATTACAAAGAGAAAGGACTTACCCGATTCGAACAACCTCGAATCTCACCCTTGCTACACCCTTTGATAACCCTAGAACCCTTTAGAATACCTTTAAGAAGTCTTAAAATAATAATAAGAATAGCCCTAGGGACCCCAATTTATAGTTTTGGCAACTTCCCTTTCGTATCCCAGTTGCGAAAGGACTTGCGTCACAAAATCCGCGAAACTCCTTTCGCATCCCAGTTGCGAAAGGACTTGCGTCACAAAATCCGCGAAACTCCTTTCGCATCCCAGTTGCGAAAGGACTTGCGACACAAAATCCGCCAAACTCCTTTCTGCATCCCAGTTGCGAAAGGACTTGGATTTAAGACATCTCGCAACACATGTTGATGCTAAAATTGGGATTACCCTCTGCCGAGCTGTGAGTGCTCGGACGGAACCTGGTCATGCAAGAACAGAAAACAAAGAAGACCCTGGCTAAAACAGGAGATCCTCCGATGCCAAAGTCATGCTAGTAAACCAGGTCTAGGTAGTGTAGAGTAGGATTATAGTGTTAAATATTGCATACCAGTTTCTGTCGAAATGATTCATATTTATACCTATTGATGGGGATAATCGTGCCCGTCATTCTCGGCATAATCTCAGCCATTAAGCGGAGTGAGCGCGGCCAGTAATGTGGTCGGTTACCCTATGATCGTGCACCAGACATTATTCCTGTCGTGCGTTACTGGGTTTGGTCCCTTAACGCTGTTGATGACCAAACTCTTATTCGAGCTGAGCCCGTGGTTCAAATCTTACTCAGCAAGCTCAAAAGTGATCTGATCCCTGACCTACTAGGCAATGAGGATCAAGTCGGAGGTGAACTGATCGGACGAGAAACAGTTTCTTCTATGTTACGAGTTGATGTGGAAGCCCTTGCAAAAGAACTCGGAGGCGGGCCGTATCGGACGCACTGCTACCACTCCGAGGTCCTACTTATCAGATGTGTGATGGCTTCTACCAAGTTCCAAGTTGGTGTTGTAGTTCTACAAGAGACTTCGGAACCGGGTCCGGTCGAACACTGTCGATCTGTGGCTTTGCTCAGATTTACCCGTAACGGGACACATAATTTGGTGACAAGGTAAGTTAAGAGACAGAATTTGGTGACAAGGTAAGTTAAGAAACAAAAAGCAATCTAAAGAACAACAAATGGAAGAATAAAACCAGGTAGAAAGGTCTAAAAAGCTGATGTAGCAACTATTTAACTGGCACAACCATGAATGCAGAATATCGTATACTAGTAAAGTTTATAAATATTATAAATAAATAAATAAATAAAAATTTAACAGAACAAATCGTCCTGTATCCATTCAACAAACCAATCAAATTACCATTATCTTTTCTCGGTCAAAAGTAATCTTTAATTGTAATTCAAGTATATACTTTTGTGTTGAATTATTTTCATTTTCAATACAAGTTTATCCTTTAAAAAGATTTTTTGCAGTTGCTTCTTGTAACCAATTATAACTTCTTCTGTCTTTTTTTTTTTTTTTTTATTGCAAAGCACTTATATCACCTCATTATCTTATAATTTTATTCCGGTTATATTGCTCACATTTGATGTACCTACCAATCTTGGTACCTGAGGTTCAGTTGTTCTGTTTGAAGGGAGCTACACAATCGGTTCAGACACGCCCGCATACACCGCCTGACCGAAACCAAACCGAGTGCAAGCATGAACAATCGATAAGAATCTAACACGGAAGAGGGAACCGTCCGCAGCCGTAGAGAGAGAACACCACCGTCTTCTATACGAGACGCCATATTTTTTTATACAATTTTCTTCAAGAAATATGAAGATTTAACCAAGAAAAAAGAAAAAGAAAAAAGAAAAAAAAAAAAAAAAAAGATGTAAAACAGAGATCTGGTTTGGCTTCGTCTCCCCAGATTTTATCTCTGTATCTCTCTACATTAGTTGAGAATTCAAGAAAACGAAGAAAAATTAACAGATGAAAACATCAGTCCATGTTCCCCCTCCAATCAACCACCACGGTATGGCCCACCTCATCCCTCGGCTTCCGAAATGACACGATCTGACTACTCACCATATACGCTGTAATCCTCTCAGAAACCCTGATATCCTCCATCCGCAGCTCGTGTAGACGCTGCACGTACTCGGGCACGCAGACCAGGTCCCACACTACCCCGACCCCACCCGGCTTCAACACCCTCACCACCTCCCCCAAAACCTTCCCCCTCTCAGCTGCAGCCGCAGCCGTCCGTTGCCCGTACTCCTTCCCCACCGTATTCAAGTAAACTCCCGACACTACCACGTCGAAGTAATTGTCCGAGAACGGCAGCCTCCTCGCGTCTCCCTCCCGGCAAGTCACATACTCCTGCACGCCTTCAATCCCAGCCGTCCGCAGCGTGGCCAGTGTCGTCTTCCGCCGCTGATCGAGACCCACCACTCTCCCTGAGCTGCCCTGCTTCTTGAGCATGAGCGCCACCGAGTTGAGGAGGATGCCACGGCCGCAGCCGATGTCAAGGGCGGTCTTGACCGTTGACCAGTCGCTGACCGAGGCTAACATGCGCTGGGCCATGTCCCAGTGAAGGGAGACGGAGGAGTAGAAGATGTTGCCGGAGGCGAAGATGAGGCAGAGGGCGGAGATGGCTGAGAGGGAGCCTGAGAGGCCAGCGAGGAATCGTGAGAAGGCTAGGGGAAGGGAGGGGAGAAGGTGGGAATGGAGGAAAAGGGAGAAGGGGGAGAAGTAGAGGAGGAGGAGGAGAGAGAGGAAGGAGAAGATGAGGGCGTATAAAAGGAGGAAGAGCAGGGTCTGCCATTCTTCCATGCCATAGATCGCGTAGATCTGGGCCCAGTCCCTGCCTGTTGTTCCCTTGCCTGCCTTGGACGGTGGAGATGATGAGAAGGAGATGGATGTGTGGAGAGGATTGGAGCGGTGGTTCATGCTGCTTCTGCCTAGTTGGGACCTGCAAGATTGAGAGAGATGGTTAGTAGACATGTGGTAAAACTCTGCAGTTGTAGTGCTTGAGTTACAGAGAGAGAGATCTGGAATCTGAAAAGAGATTAGAGCTTTGATTGAAGGAGTTCTTTGAAATCTGAAGATCGTGACCTCCATTTGTGAAATGGTAAAAGGGAACAAAGATCAACAGACTCGAATGCGTAACTTCAAATGCTTCGTTAGAAGCAGAGGGGAAGAACTCGATCAGATGGGGAATTTTCAGTTCCGAAACTGCAGAGCCCCGATCTGTAGTTTCCAGAGGGATCATCCAACAGAAACGAAAACCGAGGCTACGGAATTCCATTTCCAAAGAAAAATAATGCATACGGAGACAGAGATTTCAGAGCTGATTCTACTTACAGTGTCAAGCTCGTAAAGTGAACCCGCCTCGATATCAGTTCAGATCGAGCTGAGGACTTCCCCCTCCATTTGCTCGCTTTTCTCCACCTGAGATCTTCAATTTGCAGAGCAGAAACAGGGCAGTCTTATCTCTTTTTCACTCTGAGAAAAGCCTCTTTTTAAAGACTGTCAGGGATTAATACCAGAAAACCTTGATCTCCTGCTCGATGATCTCTGCTGAAGAATCTGGCCGTTCGATTCGTTTGCTTGCGCCTGATGTCTACGAAAATCGCCGAATTCTTCGGCAAATCGCCATTAAAATCTGCGAAAAAGCTCAGAAAGTAAGAGAGGGAGGGGAGCGATTTCCTCTCTCTCTCGGTCTAGTGCAGCGACTGAGTAAAATCATCAGAGTCATTCCCGTTTCCCTTGTCGTATTTATAGATGAGACGAGCGGTAACTTACATTTGGGTGAATCTCCAATATAACCACCGTCAGTCTAAGGGCCCATCATATCCACTCCGTCCATCAGGTGCATTCCTCGACGCTAGGCCCCGGAGCCAAAAATCAGCCAGACATACAAGTTTAGTGGACCACAATACAGGAACAATGGGGATGGAACGGCAACCATAGGTTCTTGTACGGGGCCTCTATGGTGTATGTATTTAATCAGACCCGTTCATAAGGTGTGAATCATCAGGATTATTAAAACTACAATAAAATCAGCCTGATCTAAAATTCATCGGGCCATAATGCCTTAGACGTTTCACGTGCAATTTTATATTATTCCCATCTGTATGGCCCATATGAGCTTTTGTATCCGTCTGATCTCTTACAGATACCGGTAGTACCGGTGTTCAAAAGGGCTATCACCTTGATGGACGGAGTGGATTTCATGTATACAACACAGCGTGCCCAACTGAGCTTGGATGTTTTACGCGATCAGTAATACAGAGGTAGGTGACGATTCCGGCCCACTACCGTACATGAGTGACCGGTTCTAACAGGTCACGTCACTGTGAAAGATTTCGAATCGCTGCTGTTATTTCTCGGGACGGAATCCACGACGCCACCTCGTTTATGCAGCGCGTGAAACACCCTCGTTCTTTGGCGCCAGCATCTTGCATACGTGAAATCCAATCCGTCCATCATGTGGAATCCCAGATGATAGTTTCATTTCACAAAAATGAAAAAGATCCACCCCTCAAGTGGACATTACCACAGGGAGCAGTGCGGGTGGTTTGCCAACCATAGGTTTGCGTATAGGCCAGTTATGGTGGATATCTCTCATCAAACCCGTTCATCAGGTTTTGACTAGAAACAATGAAGGGGAAATACAAAAATAAGCCTGATTCAAAACACATGTAGGCCACTACGGACCAAGAGATTTTAGTCCCAAGTTTACATTATTTCGGTTTTGTCGTCTATATGAGATGTTTTATCTCGATACTTTCTACCTACGGTTAAGATAAGGTTTTTCGTCTGATGGACGGAGTGGATTTAACAGATACCGCATGGTGGGCTCCAGCTTGGGTAGTTTAGGCGCTGCCTAAAAACAGGTATGGTAGTCTCTTATGCTCCCAAACTCGCTATCCACGTGTTAAGAGGAATCGAAAGTGACCCCCGCGATCAGCTCAATTGGTGCTCTACTGACTCAACAGTCCCACCATGGCGCTGATTCGAACCGTCCGCATGGTAGGGCTTGTCACATTAGGTGTCCCTGTGGAATTCCCAATGAAATTATCTGCGGGTAGCATTCAGGAAGGGCTTATGACTCTCGCATCATTGTACTTAGGAACAATGAATGGATCTTGTGCTAAACGCTCGTTTCTAAATTAGTTAATGAGCACCAGTATTTTAGACCGTTCTTCAGTTGGGTCCTATCGGCGTATAGCATAACCCAAAATTTTAAAAAGCAATTCGATGATCCTAGTCGTTGATTGGAGGTTATTCTTTTTATACTGAATCTCGACTGTTGGTTGGTTTTGTTTCTGACTATCCATTTGCAGTAATGACGTTCAATTGTTTTCTGGTATCATCATGCCGTGTGATTTTTGTAGAATATCGTGGGGTCTATGAATGATCTATATCCCTCTGTATATGTGATAGGCATGTAGATGCCCCAAATACAAGCGCGCCAAGTAGATATGTGGTGCAACTGTGCAACATCTGGGCCTTTAATCTTCCTTGCAGCCCCAATCCGACCAATTCACACATCTGGAAAAAGCGGGTAGAGTGGGACCCGAATCGAACGCGAATTGCCTGTGCCCGCGAACACGAAGTTCTGTGCTCTGAAGCTTTGTGGGGCCGACAGAGATACCGTTGAGAAATCCACTCCACCCATCAGTTTTTAAAAGTTCACAATAGGACTGGGATAACAGAAGATTACGTAGATCCATAAATCAGGTGGGCTATACGACAGGAAACATTGAGAAGGGAAACGTCCACCTTTGAAACCTTCTTGGAGACGATCGTGATGTTGATATGCCATCCAAACCATTCATAAGGTTATTACCCCTGGGATAAACTGTAGGCGGAAATATCATCCTGATCTAAAACTTCCGTTTTTTTTTTTTTTTGGCGTGATACACCTGAGTTTTGTATCTGCCTGATTTTTTGACATCTGTCCTAGCATCAACTTGAGAAACTCGTGGATGGAGTGGATTTATCTCAGGATCACTGTAAGCACAATATAGCTTCCGAACACAGTAACTTCTTGAGTGAATTTCGCGTCTACCGGAATCGTCTAGAAACCTGCTCTAGGCAGCTGCGTAAATCATCCAAGCTATGTAAGACCCGCCATGTTTATATATAAATCCACTCCGTGCATCAGGCGTGAGTTATTATTTTAACCGTACAAATAAAAGATCCCAGTAAAAAAAATCCGATGGGTCAAACCAGCCGGAACAATGTAAAACTGCCCCCAAAACATCTATGTCGATAGAGTGTAGATCGCCTGATATGTGATCAAGCTGATTTTTTTTGTATGTTCAATTCATGTCGATGAATTACTCCTGGTTAACGGTTTGATGAAAGATTCACACCATTCTCATTGTTCCCTTTGGTGTGCTGCACCTGAGTTTTGGATATTTTCTATCTAACTTATGAGAATAGAGGATAGAATCGGATGGACGGAGTGGATTATATGTATACAACGTTCTGGACCCCACGAGCTTGGATGGGCAGCGGTTGTTTCAGAGGATTCTGATCCGATGCTGCCACATCCGACGTGATACATTGGTGTGAGATCTTGGCTATTCATTAAGTGGACCCCACCGTTAATCTTTAACCAGCTAAATAATTCGGTCATGAACTGACTCCTCAGGTGGACCAGGAGGGTTTAAAAAGATGACTTGTTAGAATTATATCAAAACGGTCGATAATCAACGTGCGTGTCGGCCACGAGGAGCTGTCCTGTTTTGGGGGTCAGGGTACATTCACCATGACGCTGCCTGACGAACGTCCTGGATCTCCCACACGTTCTCTATATTGGCACGTAGAGATTATTTGGCCTGTACAGATGCGCCATGCATGCTGCTGTAAATAGCATTCACTTGTATAAGGAGGATAAGAAACGGTCCACATTCAAGGATTCGGTGACGCCGGGGAAGCAGTGACATCGGCCCGGCCGTGACGATGGGGGCGCATCTTAATGTATGCTTTGTGAATCTACGCCGTCCATCCGTTTTTATAATTATTTTAGGACATGAACCAAATTTGAAGTATATCCAAATCTGGAAAGAGTGGCAATGTACGTCCACCGTTAAAAACTTTTAAGGCCCACCGTAATGTTTATTTGTCATCCAACCCGTTGATAAGGTCACACACCTGCATGAATGGAAAAGACAAATGCAGCTTGACCCAAAACTTTTGTGGGTCCAGGAAGTTTTAATGATGAGCATTCAATCACCACTGTTTACTGTGGTGTGGTCCACATGGTAATTGGATCTACTTCGTGGCCCTAAAATGATTTGTAAAAACGGATGGATGAGTTGATATAGAATACATGCATAAGGTGGGGCCACCATCTCACTACCCACCCATGTCTGTGTTTCCCTGGCCTCACCGAATACAGTTCCACGTTCAATTGAAGGCTTGCCCAATAACAACACCCATGTTTCCCACCCCATGATGAGTCTCCGTTGGCATACTCTCAGGAGTTTCAACACCTCGTTGAGGGTTCGATTATCCATAGGTGGTGAAATTCCACTACGGCGTGAGTGTGTGGTGTGTGTGCGTGTGAAAAAAAAAAACGTGTACGATAATTTGGCGGTAGTAACTTTTGATTCTGGCACGTTAGGGGGCAATTAATCTATCATTCTTTAATGAAATGGGCTATCTAAGTTAAACTATTCCGTAAAGTGGGTCACATTTGTCCATTTCATGGGAAAACATGCGATTTCAGCTAGAAATGAATTTTTAAAGAAAATTAATATTTTTAGTAATTTTTAATTTTTTACTTTTATTTTTATTTTTTTAGTTTTAGATTTTATTTTATATATATATAAGCAACTTCTAATTTAACAGGACTCTTCTAGCAAAAGTTTGTTTAAATTTTAATTTTTATTAATAAGAGTGTAGAAGAGTTTTATTAGAATTGAGATTTTTATTCAAATTAGGATTTTATTATTTTCCAAGTAGTTATCCGGAGGAAGACGTGATCGACCTGATCACGTCCTTCCATGCGTCAAGATCCCACTTCATGGCACAAGTCGACTGCCAGTCATCAAGGTTGAAAACGGTCCAAACGGGTGCATTTTAACTCTTTCTACAATAGACAGTGAGGATATCTATTAAGCGAGATTTTCGGCATGAGGCCAATCTAGGTGAGACCTTCTGCGCAAAGGTCGGTTAGAAAATAACTGATCAGGACCATTTCCGTGGAAATTGATCTCTCTGATGTGATGAAAATGTTGCCACGTGGATCGTTTGCAGCGGGGTCTATATGTACGGGCTGGATGATCACAGTGTGGACAACACTTGAGCTCTGTGGCAAGCACGTGATACGTGTGTGAAATCGAACCCGTGTATCAGTTGTAGTACATCATTTTCACTGCGCATGACAAAAATCATCGCCATTGGAAAAAAACAATCATGCTTTAAACCTCCAAATTCACCAAAGCCACGTTCTATATTATCAGTTGGTGCGCATGTAAAAGAGATGAATGGTAGAAAAACTGTTGAATGGTTCAAATGCTCTGTACACGTGGCCCACATAATGATCATATTTTCTTGATTTTAGATACGTGGAATCTGACCCCTTGGAATGCCCAGAATCAAGGATTCGGATTCGGCCGTGACCCATTCAGTACTCTATACGGACCTTCGTATGGGACAAGTTCTGTAGACCCAATGTGATGTATTTTTTTTTCATCCACTGTTCGGAGCTTGAGATAAAAAATGATAAAGATCCAAAGCTCAATTGGACCACACAATAGGAAATGGTGAAATAATGATGTTTCCTGTTGAAACCTTTGTAGGGCCCTGTAGACCACCCAGGCTGATATCTTGAGGAAGATAGAACAGTCTAAGAACCATGGTCCAATCCAAACCAAACCATAATCCGAACCCTGATCCAAACCCTAATCCGAACCTTAATCCAAACTCTAATCCAAACCTTGAAAAAAAAAAAAAAAAAACATAATCCCAGCCTGACCCTGAGTTGAATCCTAACCTAAAAACCATAGCTATCATGATCCATCATTCAAGCCAAAGCACACCCTTCTAAGCTTAAAAGCCTGAAGAAAGGACTTTCGAATAAAGCAGAGAATTAGATAAAGACCACCGGTCAAAGCCCGGTCCGAACCAGGCCCGGGAGGTAGTCTGACTACCGCCGGCGATAATCGGATTACCTCCGCTCGCGAGACATGTATGTCCTTCAAGCAATAGTTGTCTCTCGTCCCAAAGTTAACTTTGATATGAATTTACCCCACGGCCTTCACTATTTACCATTGTACCAACCCCAAGAGTCAATGAGAGCACGCCACGTGGCATCCCTCTCTCTCCAACCAATCCCAAACTGTCATGTCAGCTTTTACCCTTCATAAACCCAACAATTACCAAAATGTCATCACAAAAGGCTATAAATATCTCTCTCCACTTCACGTTTCAAATGACAAAAATCCAAGAGAAAGAGAGAAAAAGAAAGGAAGAGAGTGAGGGCGAGGAGGAGCTCACAAGCTTCAAAGTTCTAATTTTTCAGTCACTTCTAAGCCTCACCTCAACCCCCTTAGTCTAGTCCGGATTAGCAATGTGTACTCCATGTTCTAACCGTCTCAAGAGTAAGTCAAAGATTATCTCATTTACATATAAGCATTCATCATGACATTTATTGCCTTCTCAACCCCCTACTTATTTAGATTTATAGTGAACGTCTGTGACCTGACGTACATCGGATTCTGTCATATCAGAAATTCCTAGCGATCTAATCTACTTTTCTTTAACTTTTTATATAAGCATCATCACATCCGCCTTCTAGACACATTGTTGGATGTATGCTCTGTGGCTTGCCGAAATCTCGGATCTTACCGCATCAGAAATCTACGTGTGCCTAGTCCTATTCCGACCATATCATTCATCCCTTGAGATTTATTTACCACACTAAGTAGAGACCGTACATTCGTACGGGCAGAGAGGGTGCCTAATACCTTCCCTCTTTATAACCAAGGTCCCTTACCCGGAATCACATATCGCAAATAAGGAGTCAATTTAAAGTAGAAGAGTCTTCGAATTTTTTCTACCTTACGTATTCCGTGAGTTCTAGCCGACCGCGGGATTCTGAGATTAATTGGCTAGTGGCGACTCCAACATCCACAAATTAGTCTAATCAACCCCTTCCACTATAAAACATAAAATCTAAGTGGGCGCCGATTTCCAGCATTCCCAGGCTCACTGTAATATTTATTTATCATCCAACCTATTAATAAAGTCATGTATACCTTAATGAAGGGAAAACGCAAATATCAGCTTCATCCATGACTTATGTGGTCCACAAGAACTTTCCAACATTTGGCATCCAATTCCCACTTTTTCCTATGGTGTGGTCCACTTGGTGATTGGATCTGTCCCATTTTTCGGCTAAAGCCATGGAATAAGTTGGAAAAATGGATGGACAGTGCTGATAACACACATACATCATGGTGGGCCCACAGAGCTACCCTGACTCCCAAAATCAATGAGCCTGTCAGATATTCACTTCTGCTGACTCGCTTCTGCAGATGGGACTCGGATTCGGTAGTGGCCCCTTCTGGTGGATGCTTTGGGCCCCAAAATAATGTACGTGGTCTATCCATTTCGTCCATCCATTTTATACGATTATTTTAGGGCATGTTTCTAGATATTATGCATGTCAAAACTTCAGGTGAGCCACACCCTAGTTAACTGTGTTGATTGAATACCTTCCAATAAAAACTTACTAGACCTCAATGTAACGTTTATTTTTCATCCAACCTGTTGATTAGGTCATTCGGACCTGGATGAAGGGAAAACACAAATATTATCTTAATCCAAAACTCTTATCGTCTCCGGGAAGTTTTTAATGGTTGGTGTTAATTACCACTGTTTCCTATGGTGTGGTCCTCCTGAGATTCATACCTGCCTAATTTTTCGTATAATACCCTAAAAGGAGCTCAAAAAATGGTTGGACGCCATAGATGAGACACGTACATCATCAGGAGGCCCATACCAAGGACCAATGCGGACCTGGTACTGGATGAGTCACTGCCGAATCCGAGTCCCTGCCTACAAGTGAGGCGAGTAACTCGGAAGCGAATTGTGCACTGAATTACTCAAGTCCACGCACCGTACATAAAGATCATTTTAGAGCTTGATCCCAAAATTGAATCTTATCCAAATATCAAGTAGACGACACCATAAGAACTGTGGGAAATTTGATTTCCACCGTTGAAACCTTTCTAAGGACTTCAGTGATGTTTGTTTTTATCCAACATGTTAATAAGGTAATTCACAGTTTTCCCTACTGTGTTGTACTAATGAGATTTTTATATGCTTGAATTTTGTGTTCACGCCTAAAATGATCTGTTAAAACAGATGGACGGCGTGGATAAAAGAAATAAGTCACGTTGGCACCACAGATTTTCAGCGTATTGAGTTACTAGTAAGCAATCCGCTTCCGAGTAAGGAATAACAGTAGCCAGAACCACTCGGATAAATCTACCGGACCAGCCGGACAGAGATAAGACACTAGAAGTCGCTTTCACCTCCACGTGCTAGTCCACAAAAGTAGGTGGGTGAAAATCCAAAATGGATATTTTCGAAAGTGCAACATACCATTACCGCTACGCTTTCATGAAGGGTAGTTTGGTCAATTTCGGAGAGGGTTGGTTCCGTCTAGATTATGATAGAATAAAGAGTTTTTAAATAAAAGACGGGTGACATTTCCGAATTCTTCCATCAATTGCGGTGGTTCCCACTATCTCATGGGGATAGAGTGTGGGTCCCACTGTTTGAGAACGCGGTGATGACCGAAAGCGACGTCTGCAGTAGATACGACTCGTGAGTGCTGACTCGGCACCGTATGCGACTCGGTCTTCTGTAGCTGACTCAACTAATTTATTTTTTTTGGGGTGAAGTTACTTGAGACTCTGCCAGACTGTGATGGTTCATACGCATCCACTTGCATTTGCACACGTGGCATCGCTAAAAATTTAATTGAACTGTCTAAATCTGGGGTTTTACTGTAATTAGCTCGTAATCCCTACTCTTGCTCGGGTGGTAGACTCTCAGGAGTTTCAACAACCGGTCAAGGGTTCGAGTATCCAAAGGCGGTGAAATTCCACTAGGCCGAGTGTTTGGGGTGTGTGTGCGTGTGTAAAATAAATTTAAAATAAACCTCAGATTGTATGGAAATTTGGAAATTTGCTTATTGAATAAGGAACCTTGTTGATTTTTTCCTGCAATCCATCTGATTAATCCGAACCAATCAGAAACTTACAATATTAGTTTACTTTTGTTTTTGGTTAATGGATCTATCTAATGGGTACCACAATTTGGACGGTCGATTTCTGCCTTGTGTATCTCACATTTAATATTCCTTACGTCATGAGTATGAAGACTCACGCTTCGCCCGATTACTATTATTTTTTTCTTTTTTTATACATATATTGTTGACCGGTTTAACAGCCAGCTGCACGGTAAACGAAACGGTACTAACTGGGCGCAGTAGGGTACTACGCCGCTAGGACCTGGCCAGATACGGACGGTCCTGTCAGGGGCTCCTAAGGCCCACCAGTATATATGTTTTGTATCCAATCCGTCCTACCATTTGAAAGGTCATTGTAGGACATAAGCCCAGAATCTAAAGTGGACCGCTCCACACGAATTAGTTGAAGCTTACTGTTGAAAACTTCTCTTGAGTACAGCAATTTTCGATCAAGCTGTTATTTATGTTTTCCCTGTGTATAGATCTATATGACAGCACGGATGGATTAATCTAAGAATGCAATCCGGATGGAAACCAGAGCCACCGTACCATACTTTGGCACAGAACAGGTCGCACCCACCAACTAGCGAATCGCGGTTGGGAGTGGCCAAACGCACTCAAAATAGGCTTTTAAATTTTAAATTTCGACGTGCTTGTGAATCCGTGCAAACTACATTTAAACGGAAGTGGATTGGCTTGCTGTATTGTGGTCAGTAAGTTATGTGGGTTTAGATCATGAGGTATGTGTTATATCCAAACTGTCCAGCTAGTCTTAAGCCTTGAGACTAAAAATAAAATAGATCTAGCAATCAAGTGGATCACACTGAAAAAGGTAGTAGGGAATTGAACGTCTACCATTGAAACCCTTTTTAGGGTCACAAAAGTTTTGGATCAATATAAAATGTCTTTCCTCTTCATTCAGGTCTTTGTAACCTTACCAATGGATTGGATGGAAAATAAACGTTACACGGTGAAAATCATTATTTCCACTGCTATTTGTGGTGTGGTCCAAATGATCTTTGGATATGATTCATTTTTTTGGATAATGTTCTAGAATGATCTCTAAAAATAGATGAACGGTGTAGATATAATAAATACATCAATGTGGGGCCATGTAACTTTGATCTCCTTTGAACCGTTCGTAAAACTCGGAGCTCGAGGAGCGTCAGTGCTCGTCTTCGCACGACACGTACTACAGCAGCTATATAGCTGCTGTGTGGTACACCAGCCAATCCGCTTCCAATCTAAACGGTGGGAGATGATGTGTAGTGGTACAGTTCCTTGCGGCAGTAAAATCAGAAATCTTAAGGCTGTTTTTTACAGACTATAAAACTATGCTCGACAGGGAAGCTTTCCTTAGTATACTCAGAATTTTAATTTTGATAAATGGGACTCATAGTTCAGTAATCCAGACCATTGGGCTGATGGGCCCCAACACGAACAGACTGTGACCCAAAAACCTCTTTGGTAGGACAGGTTTTACCTTCTGGATGAATAGATGGCCTGGAAATACACAGTTAAAAAGAGGAACAGTGGATGGCTCAGATTCAATTAGATAAAGAGTCATCATGATGGGTGGCTAAGCTCTTTCAACGTCCATCAAGGTGTGAGGCAAAACACCAATGGCCTGGATTAGTGAAGCGTGGGCCTTACTTGTGTGAACTGAAACTCTACTTTTCTGTGCTATGCTTGAGGCGGAGGAGCTTGTAATTTTGCTGGCTTCTTGTTTTTCATTTGAGACAGTCAACAGGCCGTACGGTTTCTTTTTCCGTGTAAAGCATGAAAGAGAGAGCTTTTTTTAATGGTAAAAGGCCAGTTCTTCTGTGATTACCGTAAAATAAGTTTATTTTACAATTTCGTGTGGGACCCTCCATCATTCTGTGGTCCCCATGTTCTCCTTTGCCGAGAAAATCAGGCCGATCCGATACTCTGGTGGGCGACGCCACGTAAAATCATGCTTAGAATCTCTGAAATATCTGGCATGACAACTTAGTTTTTGTAAATGGCCTGATTTTGATGGGCCAGTGAGTCTAATCTTATAAATGGCTTAGATGGCACATGCAGAACAGTGTAGGCCTACACGATATGAAAGATGTGACTTTCTTGTGAGCTGGGGTTACTGATCATAAGCTCTGTGGGCCCAACTATGATGGCTGTGTTACATCTACTCAGTTCATCCACGCCGAGAACCCAAAAGTGTGCCCAGCACCCTTGGAAATGGTAGACGGTGAACACTCACTATTGAAACCTTCATGGTCCTAGAAGTTTTGGATCATAATGATATTTTTGCATTCCACTCACATGATGGCAATCACCTTAAGCATGGTGAGCATTTTCATTCCAACTACTTCCTATTGGGTGGCCCACTCAAGCTTTAGATTGGCATCATATTTTGAAATCTACACCAAAATGAGTTTATGAAGCAAATGATATGGAATTACATTTGGTCACATGCAAATTCCATCTAACATTTGGATGCAGCAACAAAGATTAGATTAATCAAGGTATCATATCATATAGTCTCAATGATATAGATATAGCACATCCACTATATTTGTGGGGCCATGTAGGTGCATGTGTTTTTTACATGTTGTTTATCCACATGCATTCTTTTTTATGTGACATTAAAGTTATATATGCATATTGGATCCGTACTCTTGCTCGGGTGATAGACTTTCAGGAGTTTCAACACCCAGTTAAGAGGGTGTGTGAGCGTGTGTTAAAAAAATAAAAATAAAAATAATTATTAATGCATACAGGTGATGGAAATCGATTGTGAAATTTAGTTCACTTATCATATTTTTTGTGGTCCACCAAGTATAGATTTCACTTAATATAATATGCTTCTTAAATGAATCATTTGATCCCAAATGTATCATTAGATTGTGAAAAAACCTAAATATGTCTGGCCATGCAATCATTATGCAATAATTTGCTAATTCCATCTAATGTTATTTCATACCATTTAATCCAATCTTCCCAACAAGCCTTGTTTTGGGCTGTTTGGCCTGTGAGATCATATGGTATTGAATTGTATTAGACGGGATTAACACCATTAATCCGCAATGATTACATGTCTTGAAAGATTATGGTATTTTAGCCATCCAATTCCATGTTTGAATTGAAACTCTTGCTATGGTAAAAGCATTGGATTAAGCAAAACTCCATTTGGTGGGTATAACTGTAATCAAGGAACCAAATTCACAACAAATGTAGGCCACTTGTATACATATATAACTAAAATGTTACATGTAAAGGACTTATAAATGGATGGCATGATAAAACACATACATCAATGTGAGGACCACATGTGTAGTAGAAATCAAAATCCACTATAAATCTAGCATGGGACCAAATGCAATTCCATTCCACCTTATCCCAACTCTTCCAATCCTCCCCAAACATTATGAGATTTGCATTGGACCAAATGCAATTCCATTGGACCTAATCCCATTTAAGCCCACGTACAAAATAGGCCCGAAAGTTTTAAAGGTGGGTATCTTTGGATCTAGATTAGGTAGTGAATCTCTCACCATCAGCAGTGGTGTGAGATGACTGAGATTTGATTGATGAGTCGTAAGTTGTCAAAGATGAACTGAATCCTTTTTAAAGATATTTAGGGGAGTAAGTACCCACCCCCATCTCTAACAGCATAGGCCCACCAATCAAATCTCACCGCCTCACCGCACCACTGCTGAGAGTGGTGACAGCCTCGTTAACTAATCCACATCCGGTATCTTCGTCACAACTGTAACCATGGTTTGACACTTTGACATTACCGGCGAACTTAAAATGGTTTCCCACCTTATGAATATAGTGGATGTGACTCTGCCTACATCACGGTGGGGCCCACATAAAATTACATAGTGTAGAAGATGCTTGTTGAATGGAGGAACCGGCCTCTTCTTTTAACGCGGAAAGGAAGATCTTTGAGCCCGATTTTGAATTTTTATTTATTTATTTTAGTATTAAAATATCTGATTAAGTCGTATAAACTCCTTTATAAAGATAAAAGGGAAGTTCTTACTTTATAGTTGAAACGCAGTCACCTTACATGGCACAATTGTGACACATTAACAAAAAAATCTACCGTCCAAATCATTTAGTATCATAATTATTTACCATCCACAATAGGGCTTACTAGATGGAAGGTTCTGATTGATACATTGATGTCTCAGATCCCTCTTTCTTGATCATGAACTGAAAAACATAGAAAATAAAAGGGAAAATGTAGGTTTCTGACATTGTGGGATAGGAGTGCATCATATTGTACTAGTTCCTGACCCTTGAGATCGGGACCAGATTGGATGGCCCATGGTGCATGATTTGCTACCATCAACAATCTAATGCCTCTAATTAGGGCCGTACACAAGTCAAGCTAGTTCGAAAAGCTTGCTCGACTCGGCTCAACTCGGCAATTGACTCAGCTTGAAAGGCCGACTCAAGGCGAGTCAGGCTTGTTTACTAAAGCTTAGTTGAGTTCAAGCCAAGTTCAACCATGGTGTATTTTGACTCGACTCGGGTAATATATTTTAATAATATATATATATATATATATATATATATATATATATATAAGTTTTTTTTTTAAAAAAAAGTTAAAACTTAAAAAATTTTACCAAAAAACCTTACCCGACCCTGCTTGTCCCTATTCCTCTTTTTCTTTCCCTTACCCTACCAAGGTAAACTCGACTCCACTTGAGATAAACTCGACTCAACTCGAACCACTAGCTTGACTCGTACTCGACTCGAAAGCTTTGGCAAACAAACTAAGCTTCAATGTTGAGCTCGAGCTTGACGCAGGGGAGGACGTGAGGTCGAGCACCGTCTTCCTCAAGAGGATAAATATTCCGAATCCACGGAACTTCTCTGGACTCCTCACAGAGACTTCTCGAATCCACGAGAAAAGAGAGCAGAAAATATAAATAAATTCTAAATAAATTCGAAATAGCTTAATTCAATCATTGATCATCTTCTAATGTGTCTCCTTACACTATTAATAAAGAAAAAAATAAACTAAAATTCGTAATTACCAAAAATAGCAAAATTCTAACTCTAATAAAAATCCTAATTCTAATACAACTCTTCTAAAGCCTAATTTCTAAAAATAAAAATTACTAATAAAATTTCTCTAGAAGAGTCCTAGTATAACTAAAACTTATTTCTATAAGGAAAGAAAATCTAAAACTCTAAAAAATATCAAAAATTCGGAATTACTAAAAATAGTAAAATCTTCCTAAAAAATCGTTTTTGAGCTGAAAGCGCGCGTTTTCTGACGAAACGGACAGACGCGACCCACTTTGTGGGTCGGTTCACCTCGGATGGCCCATTTCAGTAAAGATTGATAGCTTGTGCGCCCCGTAACGATACCCGGATCAAAAGTTATGGTCAATTTACGGTCCATCTTCTTTTGGCCCAACCATGCTAGGAACGTATCTGTGACACGTTCTACATCAGACTCCTCCACTTGAAAAAAACTCGTCCTCGAGTTACGCAAGAGACTTGGCACATGAGTCTGAGATAACTTCCGACGTCGATGTTCATTAGCTCTTTTTTTGTACTTGACATTAAGCTCTTGAGTTGACATAATACATGTACTCATGCTTTCCTTGACTTGACTAATATCGATTAGTTCCTTCACATCTGCCTTCAAGATCTCATATTTTTTCTGATAATGTGGGCAATTAGGCGGACTTGCCCCTGAGACGGGATCAATGTGATTTTGTATATCTCGTACGGGAGGTAATTTATTAGGGAGTTCATCGAGCACAACCCTCTTGAACTCCTGCGATACTGGTTCCAAATCCTCTAAGATATTCACAGGCTCCACATATTTTTTCTTTTCAACTAATGGATATATATTTTCCGTTTCCTCATATTGTTTAACAAAGGCCTGTTCAGTGATGAGATATTGCTCCTCCACTTTAGAAGTGTTGGGTTGGTTCTCCATTCCTATAGAGGTCACATGTTCGCCACTGATGAATTTTGTGGTCTGTTGCAACTCTGTTTTGATGAAGTCGTTTCTCGAGGACCAATAATAAGATTTTTCTGCATAACCTTTTATTGATCGACTATCCTCATAATAATTTTGGTTTTGTTGGAATAATACCTGATCGTAATCTCGAGGGAGGAATCGCATGCACAATAACTTCTTCATCCGCGACCACGTGCGGATTGGTGCCTTCATCTGTCTCACCCGCTCGTGTTGAAGTTGTTCCCACCAATCTGAGGCTCTGCCCGTTAACTTGTATGCCACGAGTTTAACATTCTCTTTCTTCTACGATGTTCATGTAGTCGAAGAAACGTTCGACTTCAAGCAACCAATCAAGGAAGTCCTTGAAGTAGAGTTGACCATTAAAACTAGGAAGATCGACTTTCATCTTGAATTCTTGAACCATCCTGTGGTTCATTGATAGCATCGCCCTACGATCAGTATAATTACGAATTCCAGCAATTGCTGGTGGTGGATCACCACCATGAACACGGAGTTGCCTTAGGTTTTCCGCCAAGAGATCTGCTATGCTGTCGATGGAAGCCTGCAGCCCTTGCATGGCTTGCCGATTCTCTTGCTGCGCTGCTTGGAAAGTTGCTGCCGTTAAAGGAAAATTTCCTGGAGCACCGCCTATGAGATTGTTGCCCGACCCGTCGTTAGAAGCCATCGACCCGAGGAGAAACCTCGCTCTGATACCAAACTGACGCAGGGGAGGACGTGAGGTCGAGCACCGTCTTCCTCAAGAGGATAAATATTCCGAATCCACGGAACTTCTCTGGACTCCTCACAGAGACTTCTCGAATCCACGAGAAAAGAGAGCAGAAAATATAAATAAATTCTAAATAAATTCGAAATAGCTTAATTCAATCATTGATCATCTTCTAATGTGTCTCCTTACACTATTAATAAAGAAAAAAATAAACTAAAATTCGTAATTACCAAAAATAGCAAAATTCTAACTCTAATAAAAATCCTAATTCTAATACAACTCTTCTAAAGCCTAATTTCTAAAAAAAATTACTAATAAAATTTCTCTAGAAGAGTCCTAGTATAACTAAAACTTATTTCTATAAGGAAAGAAAATCTAAAACTCTAAAAAATATCAAAAATTCGGAATTACTAAAAATAGTAAAATCTTCCTAAAAATTCGTTTTTGAGCTGAAAGCGCACGTTTTCTGACGAAACGGACAGACGCGACCCACTTTGTGGGTCGGTTCACCTCGGATGGCCCATTTCAGTAAAGATTGATAGCTTGTGCGCCCCGTAACGATACCCGGATCAAAAGTTATGGTCAATTTACGGTCCATCTTCTTTTGGCCCAACCATGCTAGGAACGTATCTGTGACACGTTCTACATCAGAGCTCGAGGTCAAACTCGAGTATAGTATAGACAAGTCAAGCTGAGCTTGGCCCACCTCGACTCGACTCGGCTTGATGTACGGCCCTACCTCTAATGCATCTTTCAAATGGTTAAGATTGTGTTTGGTTGCACCAAATTTCTTGAAATCTTATATCAATTAGACCTCCTAATAATTATATATCATGAAATTTCATAACATTTAGAAACACACCTAAATGAGAAAGAAGAAGAAAAAAAAGAGCATTTGATACTACGAGAGTGTGATGGTTGATATTATATGATTACTTTAAAAAGTTGTACACGTGGCCTACATTAGTTTAATTGAACGGTCCAAGATGTCTAATCCATATTGGATTGGCTGGTTTCCAAGATGCAATTGATCTAACATTCTACTCTTTAATTAATAAGCATTTGTTTGTTAAATTTGGATCAATGGAGGTTATCAATGGGCTGTACATTAAATATCAACGAATCAATGTAAAAATGAAATCAATATATTTCTGAGTAAAAATTATCGTAATAAAAGGCCTAAATTTGTACGGTTTAGGGAGTGTTTGTTTATCCGTTTACATCATAAATAGTGGTAAATAAGCAATTATTATTATTTATTTGGAATTACAGCTAAAAGCCTTCTTGTGACGTTGACAGTTACGTTGTTTGAATGGTTTTGGATCTGCCGACGAAGAAAGCCTAAAATCCATGGAGCCCACTGTGATGTGTGTATGATCCACACCGTTCATCCGTTTTACCAATTCATTTTAAGCATTGACCACAAAATTTAGGCATATCAAAAATGCATGTAGACCACACTACAAGAAACAGGGAGAGTTAAACGCCTGCTGTTGAAAACTTCTTCCAGGCCACAGAAGCTTTGGGCCAAGTTGATATTTGTGTTTTCCTTTCATCCATGACCATGTAACCGTATAAACAAGTTGGATGAAAGATACAAATAAGTGTAGGCCCTAAGGAGGCTAGGGTTTTAAGTTTTCAATGGTGGATGTCATTATCCCCCATTTCTTCCCATGGTGTGGTCCACGTAAGCCTTTGCTCTGACTTATTTTTTGGCTCATTAAAGATGGACAACTTGGATCAAACACATACATCACGGTTGGACTTACTGATTATCCTCACGCAATTTCAAGGTGCAAATCCCCCAATATTTCCTCATCTTCCTAACTGTGGTAAAAAAAAATAATCATGATCTTCCATATTTGTAATTTCTCAGTGACCATGTATCAACTATCTTAATTTGATAGAGAATCAAAGTTTTTCTAGTCACACATAAGCATGTTTAAATGATTGATTGGACACACTTAACTAAATTACCTAAATACCCTTTCTTTCTACCAATGCTCTTTTCATGTTCTTTAAATATGGCAAAGTTTTAGGTTTCAGAAAACTTACTGTGGGGAAAATTTTGCCCCTGGGGAACTTGTACTTTGTATGGCTTACAAAGAAGATATATTAGGATCCAATGGCTACATTTGAGGTTTTCCCGATGAATGGTTCTAAGGATAGGTGGGGCCCAAGGTCATTTGAGCTACTAAGACGGTCCATAAAATAATGTAGCCAAAGAAACATTCAAATATCAAAATATCAGTTTCAATTTTAAAACAATAGTAAGATGATAGTGCCAGTGGGACCAGGCCCAAATTAACTAAGGTCCATGTCCACGGCGGGCTTTGTCATATACCAAACTTGTCAATGTTCAATTAATGGAAAAACAAGAAATATCTTATGAAATGTGGAACTATTGTTCGCTTGTTAGACTTTTTTCAGTCCCTTATCAAGCTTTCATTTCACACATCACATGTGCCATAATTACAAATGTGTGGAACATCTGAGCCTTGCATAAGTTGTCCCCACCTTCACGATGACCATTCGCGGAAGCCAGGCGGGCCCACTTATTTGTATGACGCTCCTGATGAGAAAGGAATAGATGGCTTTGGGAACCCATGATCCACTTCTAATTTGTGTGTGTGGCCCACTGTATCCAACTTACCAAATACAATATAAAATGACCTTTTTTGGTATTGGGTTTGCTTTGAGATCTAGTCTTTGTAGTTAGGTCAGAAGTATTTTGTGATATTTTCTTTCATCTCTTGTAATGGTTTTAAGGTCCAAATGGAATCCACTTGCTGTGTGGGATGTAAAACTCTCACCAACTCTTTTGACTTATAAGATGGTTGAAGTCAAATCAACTCAACATGGGCTTGGGCTTAAAGCCCAACATGAGTGTGTTTGGACGCCACCTGTTTTTCATTTCTCATTAGGGTCCGTCGGCAGTTCTTCGAACAAGGATTCTCATAGAAATCAATTTTAAAAACAAACTCTAATTGGTTTTCGGTGAGTTTGCTTTTTAGTACATATTTTAATGAGTGAAAAATAATAATAATAATAATAATAATAATAAATAGCATTTTTATAACTCATTCTCAGTGGCAGCCAAACACGCCCTAAGAAACTCTAAAATTCAATCTGATAAGCTGGAAGCCCAGCCCAACTAAATATGTGCTTGAAAGTGGAGTTAGTCACCGGCCCAATAACCAGCCCATCGATTCGCCCGTACGACTTGTCAAAATTTTGACTTGAATTATTACTCACAAACACGTGTATAACGTAGAAAGCTTCCTATCCACATGATATATAATAATAATAATATTTTAAAAGAGAAATGCTACAGTGCTTTCAGAGCATGGTATGTTATAGTGCCCCGAGTTGAATTAGTTCAGTTGGACACTCCTTTGGATCGATCTGAACAGTCCATTCAGTCCAGAACACATTTCACTTGCTACAATGCAAAAATTGCACTGATGGACGATCCAATCTATCTTTGAAGTTGTCTTTGTTTTCTATACCCTTCCTTTTCCATGATATGGATGTGATGGCTACATTTCCCTGACAAAATAGATTCTTTAGAATCATTCCCAACAAACATATGAATCAAATTGAGGATTGTACTTATTTTTATGTAAATGATCTTGACCATCCATAAACGGTTAGTAATCATCAGATCAGTATGATGTTTCATGTGTTCGCCAATGAAATGTGAGCTGCACCTAATGAACAGTTTAGATCAACGGATTGCTCTGTGTAAGTTTCCAATTTCAACTAATAGCACTATTAACTAATAGTCGTAGAAGAACACTGGAAAATTTCTAATTTTAAAATGCTGAAATTTGAGATGTTTGGCTGTACCCATTTAATAAAATAATTTCTCCGGTAAATGCAAACTGGCTTGTAACCTTCATAGAAATTTGTCCTGACTCGGTTGGATTTAGAAGATGGAAGAGTCCCACAAAAATAAAATACAAAACAATGGGTAGGACTCAGTAGTATCATGGACTAGTTTTTTATTGATTCTGTCCAAACGTCATTCTCAGTCGTCCACAGCCTATACTATGCCCAATCCAATTAAATCTACGTTGATGTATTCGTTTTCTGAATTGTCTAATTTCCGGCAAACAGTTAAACTAGGATTTTCCCATTTTGGTGTGTTGGCCATCCAAAGTGGCGTTCATTGTATCAACGGTTAGGATTATGGAATCATGAGCCTTGCTATTACAACTAAAAAAAGAGGGACGTAGTTTGGATACTGGTCAGTGCTCTGTGGGCCCACATGATGTGAGTGTTTGATCCACGCCGTCCATCCATTTTTCCAGATCATGTTATGGCTTGATCCCAAAAATGAGGCAGATCTAAATCTTGGGTGCCTTCATCCCGTTCTACATGACCTAGTCAACATGTTGGATATCAATTGTCAAATAAACATTACGGTGGGCCTAAGAAGTTTTTAACGGTGGACATTCAATCACTACGCTGGTGTGATCCACGATCAAGGCACCTGAGATTTAGATCTGCATCATTTGGGATCAAGCCATAAAATGATCCGGAAAAATGGATGGACGGCCTGTATGAAACACGTACATCATTAGTGGGGACCACAGAGCACCAACCAGTAGCCGGAATTGGATTGCGTACTGAGTTACTCGGTAGGCTCTTATGGTACTCAGTGAACTCTGTTGGGCATATGTGGTTTATCCACACCGTCTATCCGTTTTTTCAGATCATTTTAGTGGTTGATCCAAAAATTGAATCTTATCCAAAGATCAACTGGACCATACCACAGGAAACAGTTGAAATAATGATTTCCACCGTTGAATCCTTGCTAGGCCCCATAGTGATGTTTATTTGTCATCCAAACTTCTAATAAGATCATACAAACATGGATGAATGGAAAAAAACAAATATAAGATTGATCAAAAACTTCTATGGCCCCTAAAAAAATTTCAACGGTGGACATTCAATTCACACTGTTTCTGTGGCGTGTTCCATTTTAACTCTCTATATGCTTCATTTTTGGGATAAGGCCCTAAAATCATCTGGTAAAATGTATGGACGGATTGGATAAAATATATAAATCATAGTGTACACCACCGTCGCTAGCAAATCCGCGTCCAGAAAAGAAAGCCATGTGAAAGATATTCTAAAGTGGGTAGAGTGCCACTTAAATATAGAATTTGTGACCCAAGACTTTAGCATGTGGTCCTATCCTTCTCTAATCTAGACCGTTGATCTGTTTAGATACACAATGTATGATCCATTCCAAGATAAAATGCTTGATGCGACCATATTATTCCTCCCAAAGTGTGGCTAAAGAGAAGTTAGCAACTGTCTACATTCATCTGATAAGAGTTCAAAGATTGGTCACTCTGTTCTAGTAGATTTTTTTGGTCATGGTCCATCCACGGTGGGACCCAAAAGAATAATGGTGTTGATTATCAAAGCATGGCCCACTTGTCAGAGATCAGGATCGAGAACCGCTTATACCATGCAAAGCACCAGGTCCGGAATACTCGTTTCAGGTCTGTTAGGGATTTGACTTTTTTGACTTTTGGACAATTGATCATGTGGCAGTTTCATGGTATTGGATAGAGGTATTCATGAGCCGGTTAAGTCTAGCCTGACCTGGACAGCCCAAACCTCTGGGTCCTGGGCCTAGGCCTGGGCCTGTACTTGGCCTGAGAGAGAGTTGGAGGGACTCATGACTCAAACCATAAAAGGCCCCGCAAGAAAATACATAAGGTCAGCATATTCACTACTAACTTTTCTAATATCATGTCAAACAACCACTTTCTTTAATAGATTAAACTATTAGATGATACTTAATCAATGTATATGAAGGGATTTTAATAGGATTTGGAGCAAGTTATAAAATTTTGAATTTTTTAAGTTGTTTAGTAACAATGATCTTGAAGGATTTAGATTCAAAATCTGTTAAAAGGATAGATATTATATAATTATTCAGTTTTCGGAAGATTTCCATCCATGGAAATAACCCAAATCAAGTTCACTATCAATAGCATCTTCACCATCTGGAATAACGATGAGTCAAAGGAAACTATACATTGAGGGATGTTGAGGAGCCATGATAACCACAATGAAGTCCTTTCTTGCATCCATACATTCATGAGTTTTCTTCCTCTATTCATTACTCCATGAATTACCAATGAAAAAGGTTCCAACGACTTCAATCCTATTCATTAGACGATAGATGCCTTTTATTCTGATCTTTCTTTCACATTCTTAATTACTTTCATACGTCTTATTCAAATAAAAGAAGCTGATTACATGTGAGAGATTTTAGAAAATAAAGATACATGTTTTGCATTCCTACTTCAAAGCTGATTTGCAGCATCAACTGCATCCTGAGATTTTAAAATGGACAAGGTATTAAAAGTCCAATTGGTTGCACTATGAATTATTGTCCACCCAGCAGACTTTGAACCTTTCATGTATGCACAGCTTCCAACCAATTGAATAGGTTGGATTCATCGTCACTTTGTGCAAAAATCAGCCACATCTACTTGTTGTTAGGACCACATTTATATATTTTGCTATTTATCAATGACTAGAAACTGTTTTCTATGATGTGGCCCACCTAATTAGTAGATGGGGTTGATTGGTGAGGCTAACCTATTGGAAGGGTCTGATGTCACATGTACTTAATATGTTAGAATCTATGAGTTTGGCGGAATATAACTCTAGTAAAGAAATTTCTAAGATTGAACTACTAGAAACAATTGATAATTTAACTCTTGAAATGTATAATGAGAATGGGTTGAAAGCGAATGATGTAATTGAAATGTTTAATGAGAATGGGTTGAAAGCGAATGATGTAACGTGTTACATATCTTCCTAACATCCGATTTCTACATCTAATCTCCAACGTAAATTTTTGTTTTCATGGAAGGATAAGAAGAAACTAACATTCATTTTAAAGCTTTTTGAAATTGTCCGGATTTTTAATTATTCAATCAATCATCTTTAAAACTAAGGAAATTCATAGGCAGTATAATGAAATTTGTATTAGGTGATCCATGACTGTCCCATATCTATTGAAATCATCAAAAGTGATATGGGCCTTTGGCTCATCTTTGCAACCGACAGCACGTGCCAAATGCATCTCATTTACTTGATCAAAAGTGATGAATCATATGGCACAATTACACTAAGTTTTCAATGACTAATTATCTTTATGTGGATTAGGGGTGACCGTGCGGCCCGTCTTTGGATAAGGCCTGGACGTAGTAGCTAGCCTGTGGGCCAGGCTTAATCTTGATGTGTTAGGCCCATCAATTTTCAGGTCATTCAGGTTTAGCTCATATTAGCTTGACCTGGCGTAGCCCGACGTCATGATTACGTGTTTTATTCTATGTAAATCCTGTTCTAATCATCGGCTTAGCAACATATGCAACTTGCATGTTGACCTTGGTTTTCGTTTTCTAAGTGTTTATTTCTTTATGCATGTGAGGCTCATGTCATCAAGGAATAGTCTAGGAATATTAATGGTGGAAAATAGGGATTTCATCAATTTTTGGGCCAGACAGGTTTTGGCTGAGTCCCAACCAATTTTTTAAGGCCTGGGCCTTGGTCCTGCTGCTATAGGCCATGCTAAGCTTGGGCTGGTCTGGGCCAATCCTGGCCCAACACAAATGCGGCCCATTCTCACCCTTAATGTGGATATGCTATTAATATTGATATTTGAATGTCCAGGCTTCTAGGAACCATGCCATGAAAGTTTGTTAGAGTTTAGAATGTGGAATTTCTTGTTCCAGTGGGAGAATGGTTAGTTGATTTGATGGACTCCTAGAATTGGATGAACCTTGCCTTAAAAAGCAAACAATAGGTTTCCCTTCTCCTTATTCTATTTCATAGATATTTCTATCATGTAACAATTAATTTAGTGAAAGTACGGTGTATATGAAATAAATAACGTATTGCCATTAATGTACTTGTCTAATACAATATGAACATCATACGCAATGGAAGTGGATTAGGCCTTTGGAAGGCGTGCCACAGATGGCAAATTGCATTTGTGTGGGATGATTGAAACCAAGCATCCCTTGGGCTCCGCCATTGATTGGCTCCTAACTGAATTTTGCTTTGATTGGACTATCTCAGCCATCAAAGGGAACACTGTCTTTGATTGGCCCCTAACTGATTGTACTATCTGAACTATTTAATAAATGGGCCTCTCCCTGCTTAATGTCAGTCCGTGCTTGTCTTCTAAAATTTCCAAATATTCTGAATTTTGGAACTTGGCCCACTCACTAGTGGAAACATGAAATTGACTGTTTTGATGCAGTCAATTTGTCCCATTTGTCCCATGTGATTATGGACTGATAGTGTATATATTTGCGGTCCTAACCTTTTACTTTGTATATTTCTCTTCTCTAGCAATTAGGGGGAAGGAAAATCATCTCAAATTCTCTAAAATAATGATCATGCACAAAAAAATCAAATCCCATGCACATCATTGCCGACCAATGGAGGTGTTCCTCTACAAGCTCTTAGACGTCCCACTGAAGGAACGTTTAGAGGATAAATAATAGGCAATTGTAAAAAGATACTCTAATGACTGAAGAGACTTCCTTTAAATAAGAAAATGCCTAATGTTGGGTAGGTTAGCATTTATTGATACAAGGTGCACTCATATCTTAACCGTTCCTTTGCTTCCCACCCTTTTTTTTTTTTTTTAAAAATTATTTTTAACACACGCACACACAACCCCACACACTCATGCTAGTGGAATTTCACCACGTATGGGTACTCGAACCCTGACCCGGTATTGAAACTCTTGAGAGTCTACCACCGTAGCAAGAGGTTAAGATTTTCCATCTATTTTATTATTATTATTTTTTATGTTTACGCAGAGGGACAAACGACACCAATTCCATTGTGTATGTGAAGAACTTGGGAGAGTGACTGATGACGCACATCCATAAATTACTCAAAAATCACATATGAAGTGACGTACAATCAAGTCAAATTAAATTGTCCAAAGTTACTATGATTTCTACTTTACAAAACTACACTTCTTTATTGTCAAATTGGTTGATGTTTATTGAATGATTAAAAATGAAAAAATAAATATAAAAAATTCAATAGTCTTATTTTGAATAATGAATGACCATGACTCCATGAATCAGCGGCTAGGACTGTGTCGACCAACCTGATTTTGGGGCTGTGACTTGGTGACAGTAACAGTGGGTTTTATAATATCATTGGTGTAATTTCAGTTAATGTGTGCTACAGGAATAATATATAAGTGCATGTGTTTCAAGTGTCATATGCTTCCAGAGTATCATACAATTCCCCATATAAATACATTGAGCTTTTTCCTACCGTATACCTCACCTTTAAGCCAGCAACCTTATCATGCCCGTCCAAACTTACTATACCAACTAAGCCCCTGGTGTACGGGCGACTTTTCACCGTCCAAAATACCCCCGCCATTCCTTCCGGAAATGGATTGGCTGGTGTACGAAGACAGCGCTAAGGCTCCTCGAACTCCGAGTTGTATGAACGGTTCAAAAGAGATCAAAGCTAAAAGGCCCCACAGTTATGTATTTATTATATCCATAATGTTTCTCCATATTTCAAGATCATTTCGGAGCATTATTAAAAAAATAAAAAATAAAAAAATAAAAATAAAAATTATACCCAAAGATCAATTGTACCACACCAAAAATAGCAACAGGAAAGTTGATTTTCATTGTTAAAAATTTCGTAGGACCCACCATAACATTTATTTTCCATCCAATCTATTTATAAGGTCACATAGACCTGGATGAAGAGGAAAAACAAATTTAATATTGATCTAAAACTTCTGTGACCCCTAACTGCCTTTTACAGTGTGGTCCACTTGATAGTTAGATTTGTCTTATTTTTCGTCTCAAGCCTTAATATGAGCTCGCCAAATAGATGGACGGTTTGTACATAACACATACCTCATGATGGGACCCACAAAAGCGGTGGAGGATTACATCAAGGAAAAATAATATGCATGGAGAACTTTTTTTTCCCTGCATTTTTCTCTAATCCATATTTATATAAAGAGAAATGCTCACACACAACTAGTTAGACCGTGAGTTTTGGTCCAACTAGCTGGACATTTAATTAAAAACTCCCCCCTTTTATACAATGCATACACCTATATTGAGGAATTTTAGAATGCCTGTCATAGTTATGTAAAGTGGCATATTTGTTAAGATCTAAGCCATTCACCAGTTAGGATCCACTAAGGAGAATTTATATAGGCACAAAATTCAGATCCATTCATCTTTCAAGTAGGCCACGCCAACGTAAATAGTTTGGAGGGTGAACTTTTCTTTATCAACTATTTCTAGTTGTGTGGTTCACCTGAAGTATGGATGGGCCAGAAATTTGAGCCCTAGGTGTAAAGTGAGGTGACCCATCAGATGTTCGGGATAGATTTAAAATTAACACTATAGTCGGCCTACCTGAAGGGGCCACTCTTTTTCAAAGCATCATTTAAATCACTCGTGGATCGGTATCAGGAGGATTAATTACCAAAACAACGCCACCTCTATGCTAGCATTATGAGCATTAATTACAACTTTAAATTACGCCAAATGGTAATATTTTGGGAACAGGTACCACACGCACTCCCACCTCAGATTTTTTACGGGCCCACTCTTAAATGTATGTAAGATCCACTCCGACCATTAAACGTGTAATCCAGTGATTAGGCTAATCAGTGGTTCAGATGGGCCACACCAATAAGAACAATTAGGAGAGAATATCCGCTCTTGATTTTTTTCAGGGCCCATTGTAAAGAAACTATGAAATCCGTTCCAACCATTAGATATCACACCAAAATTAAGCCTGAGTCCCAAAAATAAAGTCCATATATGATTCATGTGAGCCACACTGATGGAAATAGTTTAGAGGGTGAACCTTTCATATACACACGTTTCTAATCATGTGATTCACCTGAACTAAGGATGGGAATGAAATTTGAGACCTTGATCTAACATGGGTGACATACCTAATGGACGGGGTTGATTTACATTAACGCAATGATGGGCTCACTCAAGCTGTGGGCCCTTTTCCATGCCAAAATGTAATTAGTCTACCATGGAATCATTTACTTACATTAATTAAGAGAGTTTTTTTTTTTCATTAAATGTAGAATGGACTACACACTTATTATAGATTTGGACTATCCAACTAAAAATCAGATCCATACATTAGATAAATTACATTATCAACTTGTTAAGGGCAAAAAAAAAATGACGATCTTATGATCAAATATGTCAAATACTTATGAAAATAATGGGTTGTTAATAAAATAGTCCAATGATCTAAATTTAACATGCACACTTGTACTTTTCTTAACAGTGTAGTATTTTAATTTTTAGCATGTAAGTTCTCCTTAGTGGATCCTAACTGATGAATGAGTTAGATCTTAACACATATGCCACGTTACATAATTATGACATGCATTCTAAAATCCCTCAATATAAGTGTATGCATTGTATACCAGGGAAAAAATTTTCATTAAATGCCTAGCTAGTTGGACCAAAACTCAAGGTCCAACTAGTTGAGTGTGAGCATTTCTCTTATAAATATGTATATATAAGTATATAAAAAAAAATTTCTCTTTTTATTCATTTATTTCTTTATTCATTCAACAAGCATATCTCCTAAACCAAAATGAGTTACTTAACGTACCATATATGATTTTAGGGTAGGAGAAGCTACTTTCACCAACCAACCTGGTTATTTTCCAAGATCCCATCAGGTCGATGGTCGAAAATCCGTTTCATTTACTTCACGGTCAATTTCAATCAGTTTACAGTCAATTTCATTCACTTCGTGGTCAATTTCAATTAGTTCGCGGTGATTTTTATAAACTTCGCAGTCAATTTCATTCACTTTGCAATCAATTTCAATCAGTTCGAAGTCAATTCCATTCACTTCGCGGTCAATTTCAATCAGTTCGCAATCAATTTCATTAACTTCGCGGTCAATTTCACTCAAATTTCCTTCACTTCGCGGTGAATTTCCTTTATGGAATTGACCACGGAATGAATGGAATTGACCGCGAAGTGAATGGAATTGACCGCGAAGTGAATGGAATTGACTGTAAAATGAAAGAATTTGACCGTGAAGTGAAGGAAGTAAATGGAATTCACCGCGAAGAGAAGGGAATTCACCGCGAAATGCATGGAATTGACCGTAAAGTGAAGGAATTTAACCATGAAGTGAAGGAAACGAATGGAAAAAATGAATAGAATTGACCGCGAAGTGAATGGAATTCACCGCGAAATGCATGGAATTGACTGCGAAGTGAATGTAATTGACTGCGAAGTGAAGGAATTTGACCGTCAAGTGAAGTGAATGGAATTGACCACGAAATGAATGGAATTGACCACGAAGTGAATGAAATTCACAGTGAAATGCATGGAATTGACCGTGAAGTGAATGGAATTGACCGTAAAGTGAAGGAATTTGACCGTGAAGTGAAGGAAGTGAATGGAATTGACCACGAAATGCATGGAATTGACGCGAAGTGAAGGCAATTCACCACGAAGTGAATGAAATTAACCGTGAAATGAATGGAAGTGAATAGAATTGACCGTGAAATGCATGGAATGGACCGTGAAGTAAATGGAATTCACCGCGAAATGCGTGGAATTGACCGTGAAGTGAATGGAATTGACCGCGAAGTGAAGAAATTTGACCGTGAAGTGAAGGAAATGAATGAAATTGACCGTGAAATGCATGGAATTGACCGTGAAGTGAATGGAATAGACCGCGAAGAGAAGGAATTTGACCATGAAGTGAAGTGAATGGAATTCACCACGAAATGAATGGAATTGACCGCGAAGTGAATGGAATTGACCACGAAGTGAATGAATTGACCGCGAAGTGAAGGAAGTCAATGGAATTGACCGCGAAATGAATGGAATTGACCGCAAAGTGGATGGAATTGACTGTGAAATGCATGGAACTGACCGTGAAGTGAAGGCAATTCACCATGAATTGAATGGAATTAACCGCGAAATGAATGGAATTGACCGCGAAATGCATGGAATTGACCATGAAGTGAATGGACTTCACCGCGAAATGCATGGAATTGACCGCGAAGTGAAGGAATTTGACCGTGAAGTGAAGGAAGAATGGAATTGACCGCGAAATGAATGGAATTGACCGCGAAATGAATGAAATTCACCGCGAAATACATGGAATTAACTACGAAGTGAAGGCAATTCACCGAAAATTGAATGGAATTGACTGCGAAATGAAGGGAAGTGAATGGAATTGACCGCGAAATGCATGGAATTGACCACGAATAGAATTTCCTTCACTTCACAGTGAATTCCCTTCACTTTGTGGTGAATTTCCTTCACTTTACGGTCAATTACATTCAATTCGCGGTGAATTTCCTTCACTTCGCGGTGAATTCCATTTAATTCATCTACTTCGCGATGAATTTCATTCAGTTCGCGGTCAATTCCATTCACTTCGCGGTGAATTTTCTTCACTTTGCAGTCAATTACACTCACTTATTCAATTCGCGGTAGGCTGTACATCGAGCCGAGGTGGGTCAAGCTTGGCTTGGCTCATCCGTGCTCTCCTCGAGTTCGAGCTTGAGCTCGAGCTTACCACTGGAGCTAATTAGCTTGTTTGCCAAACCTTTCAAGTCGAGCTCGAGGCTAGCTAATGGATTGAGTTAAGGCGAGCTTACCTTGAGTAGAGTCGAGTCTGCTCCTAACCTGACCCAACCTGCACTCGACTCGAAGTGAGTGAAATTGACCGCGAAGTGAGTGAAATTGACCGTGAAGTGAACGAAATTGACCGCGAAGTGAGTGAAATTGATCACGAACTGATTGAAATTAACCGCGAAGTGAATGAAATTGACAGCGAAAAGAGTAAATTAGTTCACGACGAAGTGAATGAAATTGACAGCGAAAAGAGTAAATTAGTTCACCGCGAAGTGAATGAAATTGACAGCGAAAAGAGTAAATTAGTTCACCGCGAACTAATTAAAGTTGACCACGAAGTGAATGAAATTGACCGCGAAATGAATGAAATTCACTGTGAACTGATTGAAATTGACCGCGATGTGAACGGAATTCACCACGAAGTGAACAAAATTGACTGCGAAGTGAGTGAAATTGACCGCGAAGTGAATGAATTTAATGAAATTCACCACAGACTAATTGAAATTGACCGCGAAGTTAATAAAATTCACCGCGAACTGATTGAAATTGACCGCAAAGTGAATGAAATTGACCGTGAACAGATTGAAATTGACCACGAAGTGAATGAAATTGACCGTGAAGTTTATGAAATTCACCGCGAACTGATTGAAATTGACCACGAAGTGAATGAAATTGACCGCGAACTGATTGAAATTGACCGCGAAGTGAATGAAATGGATTTTCAACCATTGACCTGATGGAATCTTAGAAAATAACTAGGTTGGTTGGCTAAAGTAGCTTCTCCTACCCCAAAATCATATATGGTACGTCAAGTAACTCATTTTGGTTTAAGAGATATGCTTGTTAAATGAGTAAAGAAAGAAATTAATAAAAATAGAGAAAAAAAAATTTATATGCTTATATGTACATATTTATATAAATATGTATTAGAGAAAACTATAGGGGGAAAAAGTTCTCCATGTAAATTTTTTTAAAAAATTGCATAGAGGCAACCATCAATTTTTATTTATATTTTTTCCTGGTGTAATCCCCCACCGCTTTTGTGGGTCCCATCATGAGGTATGTGTTATATCCAAACCATCCATCTATTTGGCGAGCTCGTATTAAGGCTTGAGATGAAAAATAAGGCAGATCTAACTATCAAGTGCACCACACTGTAAAAGGCAGTGGGGGATTGAACGTCTAACATTGAAACCCTTTTAGGGGTCATAGAAGTTTTAGATCAATATGAAATTTGTTTTTCCTCTTCGTCCAGGTCTTTGTGACCTTATGAATAGATTGGATGGAAAATAAATTTTAGGTAAGGAAAGGAAAGGAAATGGTAAAAAATGGATGGACGAGTAGGGTATGGCTCGCCTTGAATCGTCGTTCGAGTCGAGTCGTCGAGCTACATCGAGCCAAGCCGAGTAAGCTTTTTGAGCAAGCTTGGCTCATGTACAGCCCTACTTTGCGGTGAATTTCATTCAATTCATCTACTTCACGGTGAATTTTCTTTACTTCGTAGTCAATTACATTAACTTCATTCACTTCGCGGTCAAATTCCTTCACTTCGTTGTGAATTTACTTCACTTTGCAGTCAATTCCCTTCAATTCGCGGTGAATTTCCTTTGCTTCGTGGTGAATTTCATTCAATTCATCTACTTCGGTGAATTTCCTTCACTTTGCGGTCAATTCCATTCACTTCGTGGTGAATTTCTTTCACTTTGCGATCAATTCCATTCACTTCGTAGTGAATTTCCTTCACTTTGCGGTGAATTTCCTTCACTTCGCGGTCAATTCTATTCACTTTTGCGGTGAATTTCATTCACTTCGCGGTGAATTTCGTTCACTTCGCAGTCAATTTCGTTCACTTCACGGTGAATTTCATTCACTTCGCGGAGAATTCTATTCACTTCGCGGTGAATTTCCTTCACTTCGCGGTCACTTCCATTCACTGCGCGGTGAATTTCCTTTTTGCGGCCAATTTCATTCACTTCACGATGAATTTAATTCATTTCACAATGAATTTCTTTACTTCACGATCAATTCCATTCATTTCACGGTCAATTTCAATGGCTAGGGTTATAATTCGTATTCGTAGGGAACCCCAGTTTTCAGAAATCACATATTTGATAAAGCAAAGGCATTCTCATTGGCTACGGTTATAATCCGTAGCCAAAGGGAACCTCAACTTTCAAATATCATATTTCTGATAAAGTAGTGGTATTTTGGTCCAGTCAATGTGCGTTCATACAAAGGAGAGTATTCTTGGAAACTAAGTATGGGAGGGCTTAGTAAGGTGCATGGCTCATAAGTGATTCATACCGTGTTAATTTTTTTTTTATATTTATTTTATATACTTCTCTTGCAATTAGGGGGAATGAAAATCATCTCGAATTCTCTAAAATAATGATCATGCACAAAAAAAATCAAATCCCATGCGCAACAACCTCACGTCATTGCTGACCAATGGAGGTGTTCCTCTACAAGCTCTTAGACGTCCCACTGAAGGAACGTTCAGAGGATAAATAATAGGCAATTGTAAAAAGATACTCTACTGACTGAAGAGACTTCCTTTTAAATAAGAAAATGCCTGATGCTGGGTTAAATTAGCATTTATTGATACAAGGTGTACTCATTTCTTAACCGTTCCTTTGCTTCCCACCTACTGAAAGGTTAAGATTTTCCTATCTGTTCTTTTTATTATTATTATTATTATTATTATTTTATGTGTGCGAGCGTAAACGACACCAATTCCATTGTGAATGTGAAGAACTTGGGAGAGTGATCACATCCGTAAATTACTCAGAAATCGCATATGAAGTGACGTACAAGCAAGTCAAATTAAACTGTCCAAAAATACTATGATTTCTATTTTATAAAACTACACTCCTTTATTGTCAAATGGGTTGATGTTTATTGAATGATTAAAAATGAAAAAATAAATATAAAAAATTCAACAGTCTTATTTTAAAAAATGAATGACCATGACTCCATGAATCAGCGGCTAGGATTGTGTCGACCAACCTAATTTTGGGACTGTGAGTTGGTGACAGCAACAGTGGGTTTTATAATATCATTGGTGTAATTTCGGTTAATGTGTGCTACAGGAATAATATATAAGTGCATGTGTATCAAGTATCATATGCTTCAGGAGTATCATACAACTCCCCCATATAATTATATTCGGTGGAAAAGCTTTCCACATTGTACTTGAATGGGCACCATTTTTCCTGCCTATCTGAACCAATCAAGATACGTGTGACTAAGGCTGTCGGCTTTGTAAACTTCATGAATCGAGATAGTTCAAACGTCATGGAGGGGTTTGTCTGAAGGAGTGATTCTTGAAGTATAAGCCATTCATCATATGGCCCGCTAGATAGGCGGACTCCATTGATCCATCACCATGCCATGTATTCCATGCAGGATAAGACTCGGATTGGGTAGTGTAGCACACAGCACTGCCATCCAAAGTGCGTGCTGCTGAAAAAGCAATGAGGCCCACTTTGATGTACGTGTTTTATATCCATACCATCCATCATTTTTTAAGCCCATTTTAAGATATTAGCCCTTAAACAAAGTAGATCCAAAGCTTAAGTGAACTAAAGCGTGACACTCATAGTTGAAATCTTACTTACGCCCATCATGTTGCTTATTTTCCATCCAATCAGTTAACAAGGTCGCATAAACTTGAATGCAAGAGAAAATAAAAATATCAACTTGACCTAGTACTTTTATAACCTTTAAAGAAGTTTGCATTCAATCACCACTTTTTTCTATGATATGGTTCACATGAGATTTAGATTTGCTTAATTTTTGAAATCAGCCTTAAAAATAAATAGGCACCATGGATACAACACATAAATCATCGGGGGCTATAGAGCTTTCCAAGCAGCACACAGTAGGGGAGGCGGTGCTGTGTGCTGCAGTACGCAATTGGAGTCGGTGCAAGATGGATCCACTGTATCATTTTCCCTTTATCAGCGTTACTCACCACGCCCAATAAAGTGTAGCAAATGGGCCTGCTCACCAGCTGGCCATATATACACATTGAATTTCAACCATTGGTGAAATCATTCGATTAGTGTGGCCCACCTATGATTAAGCTAGCCTGAATTTTGGGCCATGAAACATTCTACTCTGCATGTGACGTCACAAAATTCAGGACCCGTCAGCTGACCCTACAGGAACCTATAAAGCCGACCGTTTGTCATACGTTAGTGTGGCACACCTAGACCTGATTGGCCTGATTTTTTTGCCGTAGATAAATAAAGTTGGGGCCTGGCAGCTGAATGATCCTGAAATCACACATACACGTTGCATTGGCCGTGTAGCAGGCTTGCTTTGGAATAAAGGCCGTGATGTGCGCATCCAAGCGTACTTAAAGAACGACCAAGAAAACAAAGTCCCAAGACTCAACCACTTCATTCTTTAGTAGAAAGAAACCTTCCGGGCCCACAAATCCCTAAATTTCTAAAATAAGCCGAGGCGTCAAGTCACACCTAATTATTAAATTTTGAAAGAGAACTACGAAAATGTCTTCGGTTTTGATAGCTCTCTTTAAGAAAATAACTTCACCGCCTTAGAATAGACTACATGCGCGCAGGTTGTCTGCAATTCTCTTATCTTTAGTACCTTTGAAATTACCAAATTAGCCTTTTATCTTATCCATCATTTTTTTTAATTATTTTTTTTATTTTTTACCTTCTATTTTAGAGAATAACTTCATTACTCTGCGAGGGTGAGATGGATGATGCGTACACGCTTGGATATTTCTTAGAAATTTCACACGTGACATTTAAGTAATTCGAATTAAACTGTACGAATTATGGATGTATGTTGTCCAACTACAAAATCGTTGGGCATTTATTGAACAGCTGGAAATGGAAAATAAAAAATAAAATAAAAAAATCTCCAACGGTCCAATTTCAACAAAGAACAATCCACAGTGTAGGAATTCTCAATTAATATAATTTTAGGTCTGTGACTTAGAGGCAATCGGTTCCACAATTTAATAGGCTTTAATTTGATTATTGAATGCCATGCGTACATTTTCTAGGTGCCCGCGTAACGAGTGCCCAACTTTGCTAGAGTATCAAATACGTCGCTTTGATTTTAAGAGAACGATGCTCCATTCATCAGGCTGATAACATATGGAAGTCATTAGAAAGCCGATGGTTTGATTCAATGTATCACTGGGGCCACCTAATGAGTCAATTGACCTGATTTTCTTTTCATTAGAAAGGTTTTGAAGTTCTTTGTAGGTGACTCATTAGTGAGAAAAAAATAATAATAAAGAAAAAGAAAATAAAACCATAGCGTGTGAAACTTCATACTATGAATATTTTTCTTATTAAAAGTCACATTATTAATCATCCATGTTGCCAGGTGTGGATTGCCATTGCCGACACCATTAACCTTTATGGTGTCTCGAAAATGTAAGATTCAACTGCGCTACATGCCAATATCAAAGATGCTGCGTATGCAAACACTCGGTGAAAGTTGTTAAGTGGCCATCTCTGACAGCGGCATATGCCCTCATCATATCCTGCACCTTCAAGTCAGCACAAAAGTAAGTGGTGTCAGGGGCACAATGATGCGGCCATAGCAAGTCATTGGCATCACTGTACTCCTATAATCAAGCCATTCTAGACTGTCTAAATCTGGGCCTTGAAGCAGATGGAACGTAAGATGTTATCATGCCAATTACCTTTTCTTATAACGGGTTGTGCCGGATGGCACATCGAGTCTTATCTCGCCACTAGATTCTCAGGGTATTTCGGTAATTGTGGATGAAAACTGGAATCTGTGCGTACTTACCATAACTATATTATAAGATAAATGAAGATATCGTGATAAACGACAGCTATCGACGTGTTAAAGAGACGATGGATGCGCTCTCTCGAAAAACATCCTTTTCTCTCTCTCTCTATCTTTCCACCTTTCCTAGTTTTTTCTTTCCTTTAGAAAAAGCGACTTTGTGTGCTTTTCGGGATTGGATGAGAGTCGAAAGATGACTGGCCTTCCCCTATGGAGAGAAGATTGGGCTGGAATTCTAATGGGCCTTTTTGCCTTTCTTGTCAGAGCCCAATATGTCACCTTCAATAGAGTACAGCCATTGTGTGACTTGGCATGGGCGGCGCGGCTTCAGTGTATCCTCGGTGGGGGATACGGATTAACTACGGAGCTTCACGGTAGGAGTTTTGCTACTGAAGTGACATCGCTACATTTGGTGGTCCCCACCATGATATATGTGCTGTATTGACCATCTATCCATTTGGAGAGATCATTTTATGGCATGAGTTAAAGAATGAGGCAGGTCCAAAGCTCAAGTGGATTCCATCATAGAAAATAGTGGGGATTAAATGCCTACCATTAAAAACTTCTTTGAGCCACAGAAGTAGATGAAGATGATATTTGTGTTTTGTTAACTTATAAATAGCTTGGATCTCAAATAAACATCATGTTATGCCGTGGGAAAGTTTCCACGGTGGTTGTCATTGCACTTACTATTTTCTATGGTGGGGTGTGCTTGAACTTTGGATCTATCTCCTTCTCATTCTTTGGTTCATGCGCTAAAATAATCTCTCCAAATAGATGATGATGTGGATATAACACATACATCATGGTGGGGCCAGAGAATGTGGTGACATCACTTCAGCGAGCATGGCTACCTTCGGGTTCAATAACTAATCCATGTTTCCCTGGTGGGTGGGACCTTGACTGTGGGGCCCACTAGGATGTATGTGACTACATCAACGCCACCCATCAGTTTTGAAAGCTCATTCCATCAGTTTTGAAAGCTCAATTTAAGATATGGTTCAAAAAATGAAGGAAATCCAAATCTCATATTGATAATAGTACATGTAACAATAGTAATTGACTGTTAAAAACTTTTTATTGGCCACAAAAGCTTTAGATTAAGATGATATTTGTGTGGTCTCTTCATCAAGATCTTTTTTGACCTTATCAATAGGTTGAATAGCAACTAAACATTTTGGTGTAATCCATTAAGTTTTTAATGGTGGATATTCAATCACGCTTGTTTCCTTTAGTGTGGTCCACCTAAGATTTGGGTCATTTCATTTTTGGGATCATTTCCTAACATTGGCTATCAAAATAGTTGGACAGTGTGGATTTAAAGCACATGCATCGCTGTGAGCGTCCCACCCAGCTCCGTCGATATGAGTATCCACTGAAGCCGCGCCCAGTTGGCATGTGCCAACGTGGCACAAGTTACTGGATAAATATATTGAAAGTATAATTATTTATACTTGTAATTGCAGCTCTTACTTAAAAGTTGTATATTTCCACAAAAAGCGGAAGCGGGAAAGTCTTTTAACACAAAAACTGTGGGCCCCACCGTGATGTATTTGTCATATGATGCAGTTTAACAATTTTAACTGCTCCTTCTAGGGTAGGAAAACAAAACGAGGCAGATCCAAAGCTCAAGTGAACCTCACCACAGTAAATGTTGAAAATTAAACACCCACCATTGATAGCTTTTTTGGAACATTATAAATTTGGGATCAAGCTGTTTTTTTTTACATTTCTTTTATTCACATCTATATGACCTTATAAATAGGTTAGATGACAAATAAACATCTTTGTGGGCCCAAAAAGGTTTTGCTTTCAATAGTTGAGGTCCATTAGAATCACTATTTCGTATGGTGCTGTCCGCTTGAGGTTTGAATTTACCCTTCTTTTTTTTTTTTTTTAAATACCCATGCCCTAAAATAAACTTGTGAAATGGATAGATGACATTGATATGACACAGTATCACAGTGGCCTCGTAATTTCTGAGCACATACAAATAAATGAAATTCACATGGGGTTGATATGATTTTTCAAGCAACAACTCCTACCATACAATGGTTAAAATAAAGATAGCCTATTTACAAGCCATTGGTAATATATTTTTAGAAACTTGAATTTGAACATTAAACTAATTTTGATATCCCAAATTAGAGTAGATATGTGATATTTGACAGTCTTATTAAAATATATATTTTGGCAAAAAATGATTAAATTCCAAGCCTAGGGCTCACAAATGAAACTAGGCACCAACATTTTTTAACCATTAATTTACATTGCTAATGTTTGGATATTTTAGATCACTTTATTAATGTGTTTTTAGTGATGTAGCTGATAACGTGATTTTAGTGATATAACAAAAAAGTAAATTGTTTTAAAGTATCATTAGTGTGCCATGTATATAGGTCACCCCGCCCTCGTACTTGTAGCACAACCACTAGATGGGACACAAATTTCTTGAGAAATTATGTGGGGCCCACTATGATGTTTGTAAGAAATCCCTCTTGCCCATCTGTTTCACCATATCATGTTAGGAGATGGGCCCAAAATATTAGGCAGATCCAAAACTTAAGTCGTCCACATGACATGAAATAGCGAGGATTGAACGTCCTTGTTGAAACATTCACAGGGTGAGAAAAGTTGTGTCTGGCTAATAATTTTAATGATTTCAGTTTATCCAATAGGAATGACCTTATGAATGGTATATATTAAGTATTAACATAGGCATTTCTTTACCTACTTTTTCCTATTGTGAGACTCACTTGGGTTATATATATATATATAGTATATTATATATATATATATATATATATTATATATATATAATATATATATATATATATTATATATATATGTCTCATTTTTTGGGATTGTGTCCTAACATGATTGGGAAAAAAAAATTGGATGGATGGTGTAGATTGCTCATAAACAACATGGTTTGGCCCCACCTAGCTTTCCATCACAAGAAGTTCTCGGGGAAGCCTTTCCAAAGAATCTGAGTCCTGCATGATGGTATGCACCATGTAGCTCAACCATCAATCACCTACGAGTTAAAACGTAATTTGATTGCACAGTCCTATAATATCTGTAAGGGGTCTTTTGGATGCCTATAATTCTTTTTGTAAATACATTACACATAAAAAGAGTTTTAAGTGTAAGTGGTTTACATGCTATTTCGTTTGCCTTTTAAGTAGGGGTGTACACGAACCGAGCTAGCTCGATTAGCTCGCTCGAGTCAACTCAAAAAAGCTCGATTCGACTCAGTTCGAAGCTGAGTTCGAGCTGATTTTTTGAGCTCGAAAATGAGTTCGAGCTGAGTTCGAGTAGGCCCCAGCTCGACTCGACTCAGATCGAATCCAGCTCGAATCAAACTAGTTCGGTGACTCGGTTACTTTGCCATTGATGTTGCTCACTAACTGTTTGATAAAATGACTCAACGAAATGTGGTTGGTGGCAAGGAAGGTTTGGTTGGTGGCAAGGTGGCAAGGAAGGTTTGGTTGGTGGCAAGGAAGGTATGTACATGAAACAAAAAAATTTTCTCTTTATTATTATTTTATTTTTTTATTTTTTTATTTTTTTATTTTTTTATTTTTTTTGGTTTTTATGTTATTTAGAAGGTATCTGAGAAAATACCTGTAAAACCATTGCCTCTGTTTGTAAAACAGTAAGATTTTGAAGTTGTAGTTAAAGTGTTTGTGGAAATGCCTCAATGACAAACTCGGCTTGATCTTAGCTCGAACTCGGTCCGAGCTGGATCGAGCTGCTGACCAAACCGAGCCGAGCTGGCCAGTCAGGTCGAGGACTAAGCCAAGCCAAGTTTGAGCTGAGGTCAGCCACTGTTCGAGCCGAGTCGAGCTGAGGCCAGCTCGACTTGGTTCGACTCGATGTACGCCCCTACTTTTAAGTGATAATCTATTTATAGGTTACTAAGTTGTGTTTGTTTAGCCTATAAAGTACTTACGATAAATAAGTTTGGGCATTGAACCTTTTAAAATTTGTTCATCACATATACAAATTCAATTTTTTTGGGCCCTAAGAAATTATTAAAGCATGTACACACTAAACAAGTTGGATGTCTTCAACCCTACCAGGGTGGCTCCAAATGCAATATAGAAGTTTTTAATGGTGGACATCTCATCCTTTTCTCATTTGGTCTATTTGATAATGGATGAATTATTTTTTTAGAGCCACAGGAGAGCATAAAGGGAAATATATGATGGGTAAATTAAACATATCATACTTATTATAGTGAGCCCCACATACCACGAGTGTCTATTAACCATTGTGTTCTAACATGTATAATACTCTTTTAGTTGTGAAGACTTTTTTCATGATAAGTGACTTTTTATCAAGTTAATAACCTGTAAAGTCGTTACATGCATATAGATGCATACAAACAGCCCATGTAATCAATTTACTTAAAGTTTCTCACGGCCATCAACCCCTGGCAGATCTTACTTGCTTTTGCTTTCCCCTGTTGTTTTTTCTGGCACCGGTTAAATGGCTAGGATTGTCCACAGTTGATGAATTGTGGCCAGCTTCTTCTGAAGTGTGGATTGCCTCCGTGTTGTTCAGAACCCGTTGTTTATGGATGATATTTAAAATGTAAATTTGGTATTTTCAATATTGAATAGGGCTAGGTAGAAAACACACAATGTTTGGACGATTTTAGCCATTCAACAGAAGCCTCATTTACTAGATGCTTAAGATGGTCCAATCAGAGTAAGATGTGGTTTGATCCCGATCGACGGCTGATACTACTAGATGCCTGATTTGGATCATCATACGCATCTGCCACGTGTGTAGTATACGATAGGGAGGCACGAAAATATCCTGCCTCTATAGTAAGGTAATCGCCTCCCGTTTTTCGCATACGTACCAATGCACGAGATCCGGACAGCGTAGTGTCTGCGACATTTCGCTGTACGATTGGCTTGACAAGGCTGCAGCGAAGAGGATGGGGACGTGGATTGTGTAGCAAAACACCCTTTACAGTGGTGCAAAGATACCGTGGGGCCCACCGTGATGTATGAGTTTTATCACGCCGTCTATTTTATTTAATTAATTAATTAATTTATTTTTTTAGGAGATGAAACCAAAATTAAAGAATAGATGAAAATCAAGTGGACTACACCAAGGGAAAAGTGGGAATTGAACGCTTACCGTTGAAAATTCCTTGGGGGCCACCGAAGTTTTGGATCAAGCTGATATTTGTGTTTTCCATTTATCCCCGTGTGCGTGTGAGATATCTTACGCGGAGGTCAACTGACAAACAAATTTCATTGTGGGCCCTAAGAAGGTTTCATCGGTAAATGTCACCATCCCCACTGTTTTATACGATGCAGTCCACTTGGGCATTGGACATGCTTCGATTTCGGGCTCATGTCCTCAAATGATCTTAAAAATCGTATAGACGAGTAGATAAAACACATATATCACGGTGGACTCTAGTCTTAAAGCTGTGGTAAAGGGTGGTGAACTCTGCTCTGCACAATCCACTTCTGGCGGACAGAATCATTGTTCTATTCCTTTACAAGCCCGATCACGGACTCTCACCGTACGCACATATGACGTGGCACACGTGACCCCAGTTTGATTTGCGTATACGGTGGGACCCACCATTAAGATAACCATGAAATCCATTACCCTCTCGAGTGGATGGCCGGCAGTCCCAGCCCCGTATGCGACTTTGCATGCGCCAGGATAGACCCCGCCAGATTGAAAACCTACCATAACAGCACAGACCGGTCTAACCATCAGCCGAACATGGCCATGCTTTTTTCTTAGTCCATTGGTTATGCGAACTGCAGTCCACCTGATTCCTGGACCGGCCTAACTTAATGGATAGCTCGGATTCTCCACACGCAGGACGCGGATTGCGTACGAGTAACTCAACACGCTATAGCTTGCTGAGTAAATTCCGTGAGATCCACTATAATGTATGTATTATCCACGCCGTCCATCTGACTTTTAAGCTCATTTTAGTCATGAACTTAAAATTGAAGAATATATAAGCCCAAGTGGACCACACCATAGGAAACAGTGAGGATTGAACGCTCACCGTAGAAAACTTTCTGGGGTATAATCAAGCTGATATTTGTGTTTTCCCATCATCCATGTTTCTGTGGTGTGGTCTACTTAAGCTTTGGATATGCTTCAATTTTAAGTTGATGGCTTAAAATAAGCTGAGAAAAATGGATTGATGGTGTGGAAAAGACACACATCACGGTGCGCTCCACAGAGTTTACCAGGCACGCTGTAGCGTGCTGGGTTACTGAGTACGCAATCTGCGTCCCCACACGCATGGCAGAAGAGTGAGGTGGCCGTAGTCGCAAAACTTCTTGTCGAAAAGGCAACACGCCTCAAAGCGTAAGAAGATCAGGACCGCAGGTTCCGATAAGGACAAGATACACATCATTTTCGTGCATCTGTAGCACGTGTACGATGTTCCAAGTCAGGCAACTTGCTGCTGTCATTGATTGGCCATCAATCAGAATGTACTTTGATTGGACTATCCTAGCCATTTAAAAATGGATCTACTGTGCTTACTTAAGCCTTTTTAAAGTCCATTTCTATGGCAAACTACTAAACTATCAAATGAATGGACGGCATGGATGTAAAACAAAAATACCAAGGTGGGCTCCACAGTAATGGATCAACCGACTTTGGTGGTCCCCAATCACCAAATCTGCGCACAAACCTGCACAAGAACGGATGATTAGATATACGTGTCATACTGAGTTCGTGTGATGAGGCTGTGTGAGCCACCCTTTCCACACGCAACTTTCACGTAGGACACTTGGCAACTATATCCGAGTGGTGTAGAAGGTAAGATAACCGTCAAAGACGTGATCACCACGTCCGCTCATGACGTGGCCCACGTTGTGTTGAATCTGGACGGTCGGTCAACTTTAAACTATCCACTCTTTTCCAACGGGAGAGTACGTGGACCAGGTGGTGTGGTGATGTGTTGGGTGTTGTAAGGCCCACCTTAATGTATCTGTTTTATATCCCCACCCCGTCTTTGTTTATATAGCTTAATTGAGAAGACGAGAAAAAAAAAAAAAAACAGATCCGACGCTCAGGTGAACCGCAACAGCGGAAACAGTGAAAAACTGAAAATTGAATGCCACCGTTAAAAAGTTCAAAAAAACTCAAAAAATCTGTAGGGGGTAAAGGGCCTGATTGATTTCCCAGATCAAAGGTAAGTGACCGGTAAATAAGTAGTTATTACTCTCCCCGTTTAAAAAACTCACTTGTATTTTTGCTTTAAAAAGCGGTCCTAAAGAACTTTTATATATCTATATATATATATATATATATATATATATATATATATATATATATATATATATATATATATATATATATATATATATATATATATATGTCACGGCCGTCCATTCCTTTGCTGATATTTGTGTTTTGCTGATTAACCTTATCAACAGACCCTAAAATGAGGGGACGGACGAGGCCGTCCATTCCTTTGCTGATTTGTGTGTTTTGCTGATTAACCTTATCAACAGACCCTAAAATGAGGGGACAAGACAGATAAATGGGGGAGGATATAAAACACACATAAAAGTGGGCCCTACAGCGCCCAACACATCACCACACCACCTAATCCGCGTCTCTCGGGGGAGTAGTTTTGAGTGGGGTCCACCTTATGCACCGCCCAGATATCCCACAGGCTTTCTAAGCTGGCACGTGCGCTGGTGTAGAGTGCGGAGAGAGGCGCATGAGAGAAATCTCGAATATCTTGACTGCAGCACGAAGGGAAATTGGTTGGGCTTGAGCTTAGCTTAAATGCCCAATTAATGGCCCAACCCATTAGCCACGCTGGATTATATGCGCCTCCGAAGGTTTTTCTCTCACTTAACACTGAGAAATGAACTGTTTTTGTTTCTTGCTTTGAGGTGGGAATTAGGAGAGCTGAAGCAGTATCTGTATCTCTACCTCTGAAATCACAGACGCGTTTCTCTTTTCGCTGCCTTTTGGAGGTTAGGGTTTCTCTCTCTCTCTCTCTCTCTCTCTCTCTCTCTCTCTCTCTCTCTATCTCTATATCATTCTCACTCTCTCTCTCTCTCCCTCTCTCTCTCTCTCTCCTTTTTTGTTTTATCTTTCTGTTTTGGTAGTTCCAATTTACAGAGATTTGAATTATTGTTTTCGGTCACTGGTTACAGATTCATTAGATCTTCGCAGCTAAGGTTGGTTCGAGAAATTTTCGCATTCATAGAAACCGCAGTGTTTCGTGTGGGTTTGGCATTGCTGAACTGAATTCGGCTCGATGATCTGAGGATTTCAGGTTCTGCGAGGTTTTCTCCGAACTCAGTTTCAGGTTTTGGAGATCTAATTTGTGAGTTTTCTCTCCGTTCTTTTCCTTTCTTATTTTTCTTTAGCTCTTGATGTTTTGTTTACAGGAAAAATTGAGCTTTGCATCTTAATTCAGATCTTTGTTTCTTTGAGCTGCTTTTCTTTTTTCTATTTCCTACTTGTTTTGTTTTGAGATATGTAGGTTTTGTGTGATTATGTATTCAGCATTTTCTAACGGGAATGACATTGAATTGAAAATGTTTGTGTTGTGATTTGGAAGAAATCAGCCAGGCTAACTTGAATTCTTATGGTTTCTTTGACATTTCATTATTTGTACTAGTTTAACTTTGGGGTTTTAAAAATTCTAGTTGCAGCCTTGCAAGCCTCATGTCGTAGAAGTTCTATGGAGCTCTCTCATGGTACATGTGGCAATTTGGACCATTGTTGATAGATGGACCATTGCGTGGATGGGCTGCAGGCAAAAAAAAAAGGAGGAGAAAAAGAAGATCACACCACTCTTACCATGGTTTTCAGAGTTTTTGGTGGTTAGAATTTGGACTGTTGCTCTGTTTTGAGATATCTTTTTTCTTGTTTTGTGGGCAACTGATCGGATGGCTACAGCTGAAGAATGTGCTTGATTTTAGGATATAGCTATGTGGCCCACTAGATCAACAGTCCTGTTCACCAACATATCTTTGCCACATGTACCATGAGGATGGAGCTATGCAGAACATCTTTGATGCAAGCTGCATGTATCGTGAGGAGGGAGCTATGTTGAACATTCACTATGTGGCTCAAACAGTCCTGATCACCAACACATGTTTGCCACATGTAACATGAGGAGGGAGCTGCGTACTACCATTTCTTAAAACCTCAAAACTAGATGTCAAAGAAATCATAAATACTCAAGTTAGCCATTTTAATTACTTCCTAGGGCCTGAACATTTTCAATTTTCTCTCATTATCAGAAATAAAAAGCGGAACACATAATCACAAAAAATTTCTATGGCGTGGCATGAGCTGCACACTAGCATTTCCTTTTTTCTTTTAAAGGATTGTGTGCTAGCGTTTCCTCTTCACAGTTTCATGATTATGTTTTTTGGAAGCTTTGTAACTTCTTATATGCATGTATATGTTTTTTTTGGAAGTTTGTTAAAAAGATTACAAAATTTGAATGATGCGGAGTAGTCATGGTTTTGAAGCTTTCTTTCTCCACGACATTGTAGTTTTGGGATGGGTTGTAAGGTGTAGTTGATTGGTTTTCCAAATTTTTGTTTGAAAAAAATGGAAAATTTTGAATTATTTTTCATGGGTTGTGTTTTTTCTTATTTTCCTGTTGCTTTTAGTTTTGGGGTCTTAAAGTTCTGTTTCTACAATGTTCAGCATTTTTATTTTTGCAGATAATAAAAAATTAATCATTTGCCCAAAAGAGATCGGCAAACAATACTGTGAGTTTGAAAACCTTTTGCCTGGATCTTCATCAATAGTTTGATGGGTATGGTTTTATTTTATTCTGTTTTTGCATGTTTGATTTATAAATGAAAAGCAATTCAAAGAATATTTATTTGTTGCTTACGTTATGAGTCTATAAGATTTGTATGATTTGGTTCTCGGCATTTTTGTTTTAGAAAATCTTTAGAAAACCTAAAAGAAATTGGGTTGTAGGATGCACCTAAGAAAAGGCTAGAGAAGGATAAGACAAACATGGATTGTGCTTTTCCCCTGTTGCTTAATCTTTGAGTTTCACATATTTGTTTAATTATGCTCTTGGTAATTTTGATTCAAAGTGTGATGAAAACATTAAATTAATGAGTCGTCTGTCGGAAGCGACTATCAATGAGTAGTGCAAATTTATCTTTCAAAAAAAAAAAAAAGAGTAGTGCAAATTTAAAGATCTTTGCTTTCAAGGTATTAGGGTTTTTTTAATTAGCGTCGTCATTCTTGCTTTGCTTTCAAGGTATTAGGGTTTTTTTAATTGGCGTTGGACAAAAATTAAGGCAACGCATCGTTTTTTTTTTTTTTTTTTTTTTTTTTCCCTTGCTGCTTTGGTTATTTAGTTGTTATGGTTTTGCTCAGTTTTTCAGACTTTTTTGTTTAAAAGCAGTCAATGAAATTTATTTTTTGGACTCAAATAGGAAAGATCATTCCATTGTAGAATTTAACTAATTTTGAAGTCTTCAAATGCGCTATTATTTTTTTGATTTATTTTATATTTTAGCGTGTTGTTTGAGTAGGCTTTGCCTTTTCCTTTTTGTGGTTTCAGGACAATGATAAAAATGAATTATCAGGACATGATTAGGATGAGATTGGCGATAAGTGATGCAAACTCGAAAATCTTTACGATTGTCTTTTCAGGTCTAGTGGTGATTTTTTCAGCACCATTTC
>JAJHSJ010000002.1:693015-737779 GCA_021015155.1 Magnolia officinalis
CCAAACCGTCGTATTTTCCTTATGAAAACATTTTAAGTAGAACAATGCCATTCTAACATGCTATGGAAGTAGGTAAACTCTTTCTTTTATTAATAATATTTTTTTTTTGAAGGGAATTCCAATGTTATCCGAAAACAATCTGATTCAGTAATTGAAACTACATCGGTAGCAAAAGAAAAAAAAAAAGGGCCAGTCCCAATTCCAACGAACTGGAAATCAATTTCAACCATTTATCTCAACCTATCTCCACCATCGTAATTAAAAATCAAATGTCCCTTCTATGCAATACGTGGCGCTGCCCTCCCCTCCATATTGATTCAATACCGCGCTTGATCATGGCATCCGATGCCTGTAATTTGAAGTTCCCCTTCTCTGTCGTTCGATAGTTATTGGCCATGAGTTGCTGGACGAACATCAATTCCTGATGTTCCTGGAGAGGCCCCACACCTTGTGGCAAAGGTGGAACCTATTGAGGTGTTGCCTTGTAACCAGCAGATTGTGTGGTGGCCTCTCCCCTCAAAGATTTTTGGGTGGGGAATTGGCTAAGGAACTGAGCTGGCACAAGGGTGTCCCCCACCTATTCCGTGGTTAAAAATATGTACTGCAAGAAACCACTTGTACTAATGTCTGAATTCAGTACATTGGAGAAAATTACACGGGTCGATGATTCACCACCTGTTTGCTAAGAGGAACCATGGATACTTTTTATGTGAGATTCGGATCTGGACGATACGGGTATAAGCCCATCTTAATCCTTGGTTTGACACTGGCCTAGCAGTAGCAATTGTCTAGCTGCGGCGGGTTGGGTTTGAGAATTGGGCCTGACTACCAGACCCAGACCCATCTCATATAGTAAACGGGCTCAAATTCAGTTTAGAGATAGCCTCATTAATGTCCTAGACGGTCCAACCGTATAAGATTCAGCATAATGGGCTACAATTCAGTTCAAAGACAGCCTCATCAATGTCATAGACGATCCACTAGATAAGATTCTGCATAAATGTACGATTTGTGAAAATTAAGCCCAGTAACAGTCCTTTGCTTGATTGGTATTTGACGGGCACCCGATGGCAATCTGGCCCTTAGCCAGATGCAATTGTCCAGTCTGAGTTACAAGCATTATCTATCACCTGGAAGTGCCCAAGCCCAGTCTCAATATTGCAAAATTGGGCAGAAGGTGCAACGTGGCAGAGATTTGATTTTACGGAATCCTGGGCCTGTCCACCGACAGGTGGGCCCATCATTAAAATCGTAGATTTAATGCTTGACGAATTATCCAAAATGCTGTTTTCATTTTGTACCATTGATGCTTGGATGGTCTCATGCACCACAAATCTTTGAGAATTATATATTAAATATATATCAGCGGTTCTCATTCAACATAGTAGTGCAGAAGCCATTCATGGGGAGTCCAAAATATAGTGTACCGTCTCTCTCTCTCTCTCTCTCTCTCTCTCTCTCTCTCTCTCTCTCTCTCTCTCTCTCTCTCTCTCTCTCTCTCTCTCCTCTCTCTCCCCTGCACTTACACAGACCCTTTGAAAATGGCTTAAATTCCTCACACAAAAAAGAGGGTTTGCACTAATGGTTAGGATCTCTGTCTGTTGGATTTGGGCCTATCCACCAAATACGGTTGGTACCAATCATAACCATGATATTGACTTCCCAGAGCCTGAGTCCCTATCAGAATCTAGCGTGTTACGGCCCAGGAGCCCACATGTGATTGCTCGTATGATCAGAACTGTTCATGTGCTGTACTCTATTCTGTAATGGGCATCCTAAGAAAGTTACCCTGAACGGATGATGAATTTAGAACAATGAAATAAGAAATCAGTGCCCCTCGTTCAACTGTAAAGATCAAAGGTTATGTTCATTTTTGAATTAAAACGTTAGGATAATAGTTTTTTATTTTTTATTGAAGTAAGGAGAACATGGACGATTCAGATCATCGGACCATTTCAGCATGAGTGTCCCAGTAAGTGTCATGATAGATCCTGTGTAGCGACAGGCGCTGAACGAACTCTCACCAGGTAATCATGTAACGTAAAACTTTTTCAAATCACCAGTAGTACGACACCAATCATCCGCATTCAGCAGTAACAAAGAGGGAGAGGGACTAATAATTACTTTTTTCTCCATTTACCTAGCAGATTGACTTCTGACAACGGACTAATTGTTTGGACCGTCCAAGCAGTGGCCCCACTGCTGTTTGGAGGAAGCACACCAATCATTCAATCCTAGCCGTCTAATGTATATCCTTGACCCAACAAGGAAATCAAATCACTGTCTTTGCGAATTGGAAATCGAATTAGGATGGATCACCTATTTTTTTCTCAGCGATCTGTCCTAATATCCTCAATGGGCCACCGATACGTTTGCAACTACGGAGACTTGCCTCATGTTTAAACACTTTCCTTGAAAGAATGGGCCCCATCAGTGATGCTCCGTTTCTAATACTCGTGTCCCAAGCTCGCTTCATAACGTGAGCTTATCCAAACTCACGTCGGCCACACCGTAGCGGAAAATGAGGTGGGACGCCTGACATGGAAACCCTCTTGGGGCCCACCACATCTTTGAATCCAGCTGATTTTCCGATTTGGTTTCCTGACACCCTGATGGGACCCACCTTATAAATAGGTTGGATGGTGTTAATAACATCAACGTGGACCTTGAGCAAGGTTTCAATGGTAGGGCTGCCCATCCCAACTGTTCCATGTGGTGTGGTCCAATTAAATTTGGGAGTGGTCTAATTTTCCGGCTTACGTCCTATTATGAGCTGGTACAGATGATGGACGGAGTAGATGTTACACGCACTCCAAGGTGGTCCCCACAAAGCTTGATTTTGTAGGGCCTCTTCACATCCCATATTTTACTGAACTCTTTTTGAAATTCAGGAATTAAGGAACGGTGTGGAAGACGGTAAGTAAGGCTTCGCCGGAAAATGATGAATGGTTTTTCTTTTGAGCGGTTTTCCTTACTAACACACAAAGCTCATTTGTCTTTATTTCTTGTCCACGCTTCACCTGCCTGATCAAATGACCCATAGGTGGTGAAATTCCACTGAAGTGTGAGTGTGGGGGTGCGTGTGCGTGCGTGCGTAAAAAAAATAAAAATCTAATAACCTTGACGTGGCCCCATGATAATATGTGGCGTGAGCATGTCACATGAGAGTATACATGATGTGGATTCAAGGCCTACTCTTAAAAAGAAAGCAGTGGTATCTTCTCTTTTTCCAAAAACCCACTATGTTAATGTTGAAAAAGCATAGTTTCTTCTTGCTTGCGAAATGATGTTTTTGTTCTTTTTCTATAGACTTTTCATCTGTTAGGCATACAAAAGGCCACAAAGGGTTTTTAATTAGGCCACATATACAATTTGCATCTCCTACTAATAGCTTTGTAGTGGTTGTGGACCATATCTAGTATGATCCATACACAATACAACAAACAGGCCATCTTAGTAAGATTGGGCCTAATATCCAAACTTTGGCTTTCCTCTTCTCAAGCCTCTCTAGGGATGTTCAAATTACCAAAATACTATTGTACTAGGCTAAGTGCTTGTTTGACATTCCCTCTGGCCGTTGTGAAATTAAATCACAGTAAATGATTCCCCCAAATTGTTTATTCAAAATTGCTTATACAAATAAGCACATGTATGATAAACCTGCTAAAAATAACAATTTTCACATGAAAATTTCAACGGCGAGCTTTGAATTCCCAATATTTTTATGGCGTGGCCTGCTTAAGTCTTAGATCTACCTCATTTTTGGAGTCACAGGCTAACATGATATAGTGAAATGGATGGAGAGAATGGAAGGTGTAAGTCATCACAATGGGCCCCACACTGCAGCAGGCAGGGGGGTCATAAGAAGTTTGCCTCCATCAAGCTTCTCTAGACATGATATTTGCTGAGTCCTACTCATGTACATGCCACACGTTGTTCATTATGGAATATAGGTCCAAGATCTAATCTATCCAATAGAAAGACACTACTATATAATTCCCTACTCCAATAATTAGGTTGATCCACTGGTCAGGTGGGCTAGGGTTCAAAACAAATGTATAGCTCTACAACATTCAACTAAAGTTTTCCAACCCACCACCTAAATGGACCAAACGAATTTTATAAAAAAAACCATGGTCAGACTAACCATGGATGGATTTGATCTCGAGCGTTCTTCACAACTTTGTTGAAGTAGAAACAAATAAAGGAAATGAGATGCCGACATTGCGAAAAAAAAAAAGAAGCATGAATTAAAAAAAAAAAAATTCTTTTCTTTTTTTCCAAGAAATTTGCATATATGCGTTGATGAGCAAATGTACATCCTTTCGGACAGGGCCTCGAAAGACAGAAAAAAAAACAGACGCCCGTCTATCATATACGAAACAAAGCAAAAGGAAAGACAAAGCTAGAGATGGGAAATGAAGCCGCGGCATGAAGAGAGAGACTAGCGGCAGCAGGGTCAGCTGGACAGGGGCTGAGATGGGCTGGTTGGGCACGAATTTAAAATTTTATTATTCTAAAATTGATTAATTAAATGGGTAACTAAACACACTTAAAGCTTAAAAGGTTGGTTTTCAAAATAAAAATCATAGAAAGAGACATTTCAGTTCGTAAGCTATCCCCATCGTTGAGGTCATACTTGCTAACAAACCCACCTATTGCCTACTGGAGATTTATAATCAGACAGTGATTAAAATTTGTAAATGGCCCACCAACACCAAAATGCTGGGGGCCATGTGTACAGTTGCTTCAGTGAATGAAAATCATTGCTTGGCAGAGGAGTGCAGATGGTCACTCACCCAGTGGGCCATCAGATGAATGGACCATAGGCCACTTAAAGCATTGATTGGACAACAAACGCTATCCAGTTGTGAGTTTTGAGTGGTTGAGTGTTCCTTCCTTTGGCCTACTACGATCAGAGAGCTACCCTACTCAAATGATCCCATCTTGTGGACATGGTCTCTCCAGGGAGTGACCACTATATCAACTGTCGCAATCAACATACACTTAGCCACGTGAGGGAGGAGAGGCACAGAGCTTTATTGATTGCACTTCACTGTCAAGTAAATTCACCACGATAAGTTTTTTTTTAAAAATTTTTTTAAAGGACAGGATAACTTAAAATACATTGTGACAAATCTCCCTGGAAAATTTTTGGATTGGAATTTTTGGAAAGATTTTGAAAATTACAGTAAATCTTCAATCTTCGTTAGAAACAAAATAGTAAAAATATTTATAATAAGTGACGCAGGGGAGGACGTGAGGTCGAGCACCGTATTCCGCAAAAAGATAACTATTCCGAATCCATGAAACTTTTCTGGACTCTTCGCATAAATTCTAATAAATTTGAAATTGATTGATGAATGAAAAAAACGAGTTCACAACCCTTTAAATAGGGATACCAACAATGAAAAAGAAATCAGAATCAAACTACGACTAAAACTCATAGAATTTGTGACTTACTATAAATACTAAACTTAGTATTTATAGACGGTAGTAATGTCAAGGTTTTGGGCCAAAAATAGTATCCTATTTACCTTCGTCAAGCTGTTCTCCTAATTTTTCTAAGCTCTTTTCACGTTGGACGCAACTCCTAAAGCCTCACGGATGAAGAGTTATAATCAAATTAAAACTTACTATTTATAGTAAAAACGGAATTAAAATAGGGAAACGATCGTTGATCTAGCGGTATTTCACAAATCCAACGTGGGCAACTTGACATAGTGGGGTTGGGTGGCTAAAGTAGATCGTTCTACCCCAAAATCATATATTTTACGTCCGATAACTCATTCCGGATTGCAAGATACGCCCGATTTAAGGTCCGGTGATCTGGATCACTTCTGTCGTCGACCGGGCCTTTTCTGATCCATCTTTGCCATATAACTATCTGCAACCCTCTCTACATTGATAAGTTAGTGAATGACTTTGAAATTTGGAAAATGTGTAGTAGTTATAAAATGATTTATTTTAACTTCCAAATAACCACAAAAACCCTCTTGCATTTCTCATACGTTCAAATTCTATGTTTCTCTTGTGGTATTACTGACAAAAATCTCACTATGATATATATATATATATATATATATATATATATATATATATATATATATATATGAGAGAGAGAGAGAGAGAGAGAGAGCGAGAGAGAGAGAGAGATTTATTTAACTTTTAAAAAATTTTGCAATAAAATTGTAATGATTTTACAAAAAAAGATAAGAGGAATTAAATAATAATAAAAAAAAAAAAACATAGAAAAACTTACTTTAGCTATCTCAACTGTCAATATAATTATTATTTGGTTATATTTATTTGACGGTCAGTTGGTTTGGCATGTAGGTAAATGGGTCAGCTGCTTGGGTGAGCTCCATGATGTTTACGTAAAATCTATCCTGACTGCTAAGTGCGGCTCCTCGTGCTAGGCCAAGGACCTAATCACCTATTCATGATTCATGTGGACAACATGATTGGAAAGATTGTATAAGGCAACATTCTCCTGTGAAATGTTTCCTTTGGTATGGCATACTTGAATCATGTATGAGCTTGATTTTTAGATTTCGGACCTAAATTATGGTGTAGCATTTAATAAATGGAGTAGATTTCAAATAGTCATTATGGTAAGCCTTGTAAAAATTAAGGGGGGCAAAACACCACCAATTGATTTCCTTTGTATGACTCATTTGAATAAAAATATTGTTACCAGGTTTTGTTGTCCGGCCTAAACTAAGATTATGCACCTAATTGTTAGAGTGGATTTCGCATAGACCTCTTACTGGGTCCAATAAATAATTAAGACTTGGCGTCACTTTAGCTCGGCCTCTTAATTTTAAAATGTCTAATGTGATGTTCATGTAAGATCTATTTTAACCATTAAATATTAGTCTCATGTCAAGCTGAAAGAATAACCTTGATTATGTTACATCAAAAGAGAAAAGACCTTGTTTGACTTTTACAAGGCATATAATAATAATACTGCGAAGTCCACTTGAGCCATTGGATTTTGCAAAAACATTTAAGGGCTGGTTTGGCCAGTTGCATTAGGTGGGATTAAGGTGGATGGAATTGTAAAATTTAAATAAATGCATGTGTGATTAAGGTGTGGAATTGTAAAATTTACAATAAATGCATGTGTAAAGTATTGTACCTGGATTGGGTATCCCATGTTTTTAATACCATGTTTGGAATGTATGCATTAAAAAATAAATTCCAAGATTTACTTTCAAATTGCATTTGGAATTGAACCTAGGATGAAGCAAAAATTCATCATCCTTAAGATTAATAATCTCATCTCACACTTTTCAACATAAAACTCATTTTCCAAAGCTCACAAAGTTAATTTTAATCCCAACTCACACTCCTTTTAAACTTGCCATTTTGAAATTTAAAAGTGAGATTATTAATGCAATCCCATTTAATACAACTTAATACCACTGTCCGAATAGGCCCTAAACTCATGCCCCAAAATCATACTCATCATGATTACTTCAGCAACACTTACTTCAGCAACACTAATAAAAATAGTTTGGAAAGTAAGTATTGCCTTGTCTACTGTTTTCAATCATGTGGTTCACCTGAATCACTACGAAGCTTCCAAAAAAAAATAATACTGGAATGTAAGTTGTATATGGATTGGGTAGTTTTTTTTGTAAAATTCTCAAATTAATCATTGAGATTTTTGAAATCTTACAATATTAGGGTCAAAATATCATTTCACCGGACCTTTGCGAGCAAGATTTACAAAATTTCAGCGGTACACTGCCTTCAAATGGGGCCATGTATTTGAATCTAAAAGGTTGATCTGATGGTCCTGGTGTTGGTGGGGGATAGTCCAAAATTGTCTTTGAGATTAGAAGATCCTGACCCTATAATCTGATGTCCCTACAATGGGGAGGAGAGCAGATGCCTAAAAATTCTTCCAGACTGAAAGATCCTAACCCTTCAATCAGTGCCCACCAATCATATTAGAATAAGCTAACTTTTCTGACCATTGAAACGGATGGTTAACCCCACATTTTGGTCCTTACCGATTGCCAAACATGCATCCTACCACCACTCGATACTCCCAATGCCTCTCCTTCAACGCATTTATTAAAGCACTACGCGTATCGCGTTTTTACCTTATATCATCGTTTTTCTTTGTTGATATAATCTTTTAGATATTTTGATACTCTGGCAGTCTATACGCTTCATACGCAGGCAATGATAAGTAGTACTTATAACATAAATGAATTTCTTTGGAAACCGACCAAATACATGAAAATCTTGAAATATGAATTTGGTGGAATAATACTAATTATTGATTGGTGGACACTTGTTTGTTGAAATAGGCCGTCTGTTTTTCGGTGCCAATCCAGTAGAAAATCCAATGAGTTTTAAGTTTTGGTTCATGACACATCTAAATAGGGACTATTTAATCAGTTTAGATTCGAATTACAAGGTTGTGCTTTTAAAGCCACATGTATAATTTCATAACGCCTGAGTATCACCAATCATACTCTCGCAGAATATAAATATTTTCCTCATTAATTACAAGTTAGTACATGCCATACGGGACGGTTTGGGTTTGCCTGTTTTGCCGGGGGCAACAAGGATAGAGGGACGATGATTGCCTGCGACCCTAAAGTGGCCCCACCAGGATGTTTGTGAGAAATCCACTCCGTCCATCCAATTTTTCCAGTCATTTCAAACAAAATCACAAAAATAAAGCAGATCCGAAATTCAAGTGGACCATACCTCAGGAAACAGTGGGGTTACAAAAATTTTGGATCATGCTAATATTTCAATGTTTTCATTTGGAATAAGTACCTCATCAACGGTTTGAAATGCATATAAAAGTCCCGATAGACCCATCCAGGTTTCAACGTAGGCATTTTTTCCCTAGTTTTTTCTATTGTGTGACCCACTTGAATTTTGGACCTGTCCCATTTATTTTTTTATCGTGTTCTAAATTTGGGCAGGCCCCTCACAAGCAGAACGATGGCTCCACCTACATTCCAACCATTGAAACTTACTCTAGTGGGGGAAGGAAATAAGTCTTTCCCAAAGCCTTGTCAGGCTAACCGTGATGCATGTGTTTATATCCTCTCTATCTACCCATTTCACCAACTCATTTTAGGACACCGGTAAGATCTAAAAGCTCAAGTAACCAAGCCACATGACAAATAGATATTGAACTCCACCGTTGCCAGTTGGCCATAGAAGTTTTGCACATCAAGTTAGGGAAGCAGCTTACATCCTGCCCCTGCCGGGATAATAATCTGTTATTGTATGAGTTTTATCCGCTCGGTCTATCCCTCTCTTTACATATCATTTTAGGGTATGATTTAAAATATGAGTCATATCAAAAGCTCTAAGCACACCACAACATAAGAAACAGCAGTTATAATGACACCGACCATTGGAACCTTCCTAAGGGTTGCCATGATGTTTATTTGCCATCCAATTTATTCATAAGGTCATATGGACCCGATGAAGGGATAACACCAATATCTTCTTTATCCAAAACTTCCGCCACTCTCAAAGAGTTTTTAATGGTGGGTGTTCAATCCGCGCTCTCTGGTCCTTATGAGCCTTTGATCTACCTCATTTTATTTTATTTTTAATTCGTAGATTAAAATGATTTAGCTAAATAATCCCTGCCTAGATGGATTATCATCCAGGTGAGATCAAAACACAATCCACTTCCTTATCCAGGTGAGAGTGATTCAAACTTCACATTGGTTTTAGAAAGGTTTCATGGAGGACATCACCACATGAACTGAGAAGTTCTGACCGCATATTTTTCATTGTTCCAATTAGTTTGGTCTCATTTGACTTCCTAATCAGGACGATATCTAGCTGATGGGGCAGATACAAAATGCAACAAGCCGTATGATAGGGAAAAAGAGAGATTGAACACCCACCATTGAAATGTTCATGAAGACATACAAATTTTGGACCAGGCTAATATTTGTGATTTCAGTTCATTCCAAGTAGAATGACCTTATAAACATTAGATAGCATATAAACATCAAGATTAGGAATTTCCTTCTCTAATTTTTCTTAAGTTTGGCTTGTTTGTATTTGATATCTATTTAATTGTTTGGCTCACATCTTAACACGAGTGGGCAAAACAGATGGACCGGGTCGATCCTTGCAAACATAATGGTGGACCTCTAAATCTACTACATTTTTTTACTAATTAATGTCCTAACATCAGCTGCTAAAACATCACAGTGGACCTCGCCTCTTGATGGGGTCTCATGCAATCCGAGTCAAACTTCACATGTAAAACATCGCAGGACTAATAAGGCTTTGGTGTTTTATAAAGCTGACTTATATAAACAGGGATTAGGTACGGAATAGGACTCCCTTGATTGTACGTTGCCTCGCAATATTCAACTTTGATAGAGAAGGTTAACGGTCACATACAAAAGCCAAAATTACAATTGGACGTCCAGGATATTTCTTAAGGAGAATTAAGCTGTAATATTTCTAATTACAGGTAATATCTAAAAATCACACTGGTTGGATCATCTTAATCGCTGGATTGGAAGCCTGCAAAATCCGAGAAGTAGAACCGACCAATGTCCTGATTCAATCGACAAAAGTCATCAGTTAGGGTCCTTTGATTGGTACGATTTTTTGGTGTGTTTTGTATGCATGGTAGGGCCCATTAGCCCATCAGGATGTGCCTTAGAATGTAATGGTGGGCCACAATCTGCTTTGTACATTTGGATGTACATCTGAGTCGTTGGTTAGGTGGTACTGAAATGGATGTTTTGGTCAAGGGTCGATATCGAGATGGTAATAAGTCAAATTTTCCATGGGTTAGAACGCGGGTCATTTTCACACCGGCAGCCCTCAAAATGGATTGTTGCAGTCGGTGGGCCCACCAAGTCCACGTGAAAGAACAAGATTCAACTCCTAACTCCTCCACCTTCTTTAAATGGAGAACAATTTCGTCGTTGTGGGGTCCATCTTGGTTTGGGCGCATACTGTAAATCAAATTCGTCAGGCGATCCTAGCTATTCATTTGCTGGCAACAAATAGACTATTAAAAATTAAAAATCCAAACACAGCTTGGAAGTAACTTTGAAACCATGCTCGCCTCACCAATCGAAATTTGGGGCTGAGGTATTATTTATTTCCAAAGGAGTGTGCTCCGGTGGTACCGGTAGCACCCTAGCATATGGTGGTACCGAGAAGATGTGAGTCCCGTTTAATGTATTAAAGACATCTGAGCCATCCATCAGATGCTTTGCCTCACAAGAATTAGTTAAAGTGGAAAATCAAGTGGGCCACAGCACGGGAGGACAGTTTGAGAAGGCCCATCCATTTTTTCATATCATTTTAGGGTACACGCACAAAAATGAGTAAGATCTATTTCTCAAGTAGACCACACCACGTAAAGCATCGGTGATAATGACACACCTATGGTTAACCATACGCGGATTTCCTGCCAAAGCCTTTCAAGGGAAGTTCTTGTGCATGGATTCTGGGTGCGGCCTACTGCAATGTGTGTGAGAAATCAAACCCGGCCGTCCTTCCGTTTGATGACCTCATTTTAAGACATGCTATCAAAAATGAGGAAGATCCAAAACTCAAGTGGGCAATAGGAGATGAAACAGTGGGGAAAGGAATGTCGACCGTTGAAACCTTCCAAGGCTCCATGTTTTGTATGCCATCTAAACCGTTTATAAGGTCATTTTCACTCAGATAAAGTGAAAACAGTAAAATATTAGACCGTTAAAAAAACTTTTATGGCCATATATATGTTTCAACGGTGATCACTAAATCTCCACTGTTTCCTCTCGTGTGGCCCACTAGAGTTCTGGATCCTCCTCATTTTTGGTCTCGCATAATAAAATGAGCTTCAAAAACGGATAGAGGGGTTGGATTTCTAAGAAACATATAAGTGGGCCCCACACAGAATCCGCGTTCCATCTAACCTATTCGTAAAGTCATGTAAACCTGGGTGAGGGGAAAAACACAAAAACCATCTATCCAGTACTTGTTCCAGGATGTTTTCAATGGTAATTGTATAATCCCCACCGTTTGGTCCACTTGAACCATTTTAGACGACAAAAGGATGGATGTTGTGGATAAAACCCATACATCATTGTGGCCCCACAGAGCCCCTGTGGGTTCCTAGCAAGGGACCGGTGGGGTAGTAACAAATCCACCGGTAACAAGTACCACTGGTGTGCACCTCCGTCAGATAAATCAACTTGGTACGGAGACAAAATGATTATCACCCTACAGAAGGTTGTTCACTGATTTAATGGCCCGGATCTACCGTTGGATCTATCATATAACTAGATTAGAGAGCACTGGACAAAATGCTCGATTCTATACTTCAAATCATCCTGTGAGATGATACTTTATTTCTGCGTGAAACGTTGTACTTCATTTCTGGTCATGTTTTGACCAATCAGGAAATAATACAATTTTATTGCACCAAACAGATATAGTTTGTGAAAAGATTTTTGAAAACATGTGAAACACTTTTTACAGAAGCATGGTTACCACTGTGTTCGGCAGTACATGTTGATGCTAAAATTGGGATAAGAAGACCCTGGCTAAGACATGGGACCCTTCGATGCCAAAGTCATACTAGTAAACCAGGTCTAGGTAGTGTAGAGTAGGATTATAGTGCTAAATATTGCATACCAGTTTCTGTCGAAAGGATTCATATTTATACCTAGTGATGGGGATAATCGTGCCCGTCATTCTCGGCATGATCTCAGCCATTAAGCGGAGTGAGCGCGGCCAGTAATGTGGTCGGTTACCCTATGATCGTGCACCAGACATTATTCCTGCCGTGCGTTACTGGGTTTGGTCCCTTAACGCTGTTGATGACCAAACTCTTATTCGAGCTGAGCCCGTGGTTCAAATCTTACTCAGCAAGCTCAAAAGTGATCTGATCCCTGACCTACTAGGCAATGAGGATCAAGTCGGAGGTGATCTGATCGGACGAGAAACAGTTTCTTCTATGTTATGAGTTGATGTGGAAGCCCTTGAAAAAGAACTCGGAGGCGGGCCGTATCGGATGCACTGCTACCACTCCGAGGTCCTACTTATCAGATGTGTGATGGCTTCTACCAAGTTCCAAGTTGGTGTTGTAGTTCTACAAGAGACTTCGGAACCGGGTCGGGTCGAACACTGTCGATCTGTGGCTTTGCTCATTGGTGTCTCTAAGTTAACCTCGGTACGGCTCGGTTCAGATTTACCCGTAACGGTGCACATAATTTGGTGACAAGGAAAGTTGAGAGACAGAATTTGGTGACAAGGTTAAGTTAAGAAACAAAAAGCAATCTAAAGAACAACAAATGGAAGAATAAAACCAGGTAGAAAGGTCTAAAAAGCTGATGTAGCAACTATTTAACTGGCACAACCATGAATGCAGAATATTGTATACTAGTAAAGTTTATAAATATTATAAATAAATAAATAAATAAAAATTTAACAGAACAAATCGTCCTGTATCCATTCAACAAACCAATCAAATTACCATTGTAATTCAAGTATATACTTTTGTGTTGAATTATTTTCATTTTCAATACAAGTTTATCCTTTAAAAAGATTTTTTGCAGTTGCTTCTTGTAACCAATTATAACTTCTTCTGTCTATTTTTTTTTTTTATTGCAAATCACTTATATCACCTCATTATCTTATAATTTTATTCCGGTTATATTGCTCACATTTGATGTATCTACCAATCTTGGTACCTGAGGTTCAGTTGTATAGAATCGGTTGTGACATGCCCGCACACACCGCTTGACCGAAACCATTATCTACCTCTCTTGGTACCTGAGGTTCAGTTGTTCTGTTTGAAGGGAGCTACACAATCGGTTCAGACACGCCCGCATACACCGCCTGACCGAAACCAAACCGAGTGCAAGCATGAACAATCGATAAGAATCTAACACGGAAGAGGGAACCGTCCGCAGCCGTAGAGAGAGAACACCACCGTCTTCTATACGAGACGCCACATTTTTTTTATACAATTTTCTTCAAGAAATATGAAGATTTAACCAAGAAAAAAGAAAAAGAAAAAGAAAAAGAAAAAAAGATGTAAAACAGAGATCTGGTTTGGCTTCGTCTCCCCAGATTTTATCTCTGTATCTCTCTACATTAGTTGAGAATTCAAGAAAACGAAGAAAAATTAACAGATGAAAACATCAGTCCATGTTCCCCCTCCAATCAACCACCACGGTATGGCCCACCTCATCCCTCGGCTTCCGAAATGACACGATCTGACTACTCACCATATACGCTGTAATCCTCTCAGAAACCCTGATATCCTCCATCCGCAGCTCGTGTAGACGCTGCACGTACTCGGGCACGCAGACCAGGTCCCACACTACCCCGACCCCACCCGGCTTCAACACCCTCACCACCCCCCCCAAAACCTTCCCCCTCTCAGCTGCAGCCGCAGCCGTCCGTTGCCCGTACTCCTTCCCCACCGTATTCAAGTAAACTCCCGACACTACCACGTCGAAGTAATTGTCCGAGAACGGCAGCCTCCTCGCGTCTCCCTCCCGGCAAGTAACATACTCCTGCACGCCTTCAATCCCAGCCGTCCGCAGCGTGGCCAGTGTCGTCTTCCGCCGCTGATCGAGACCCACCACTCTCCCTGAGCTGCCCTGCTTCTTGAGCATGAGCGCCACCGAGTTGAGGAGGATGCCACGGCCGCAGCCGATGTCAAGGGCGGTCTTGACCGTTGACCAGTCGCTGACCGAGGCTAACATGCGCTGGGCCATGTCCCAGTGAAGGGAGACGGAGGAGTAGAAGATGTTGCCGGAGGCGAAGATGAGGCAGAGGGCGGAGATGGCTGAGAGGGAGCCGGAGAGGCCAGCGAGGAATCGTGAGAAGGCTAGGGGAAGGGAGGGGAGAAGGTGGGAATGGAGGAAAAGGGAGAAGGGGGAGAAGTAGAGGAGGAGGAGGAGAGAGAGGAAGGAGAAGATGAGGGCGTATAAAAGGAGGAAGAGCAGGGTCTGCCATTCTTCCATGCCATAGATCGCGTAGATCTGGGCCCAGTCCCTGCCTGTTGTTCCCTTGCCTGCCTTGGACGGTGGAGATGATGAGAAGGAGATGGATGTGTGGAGAGGATTGGAGCGGTGGTTCATGTTGCTTCTGCCTAGTTGGGACCTGCAAGATTGAGAGAGATGGTTAGTAGACATGTGGTAAAACTCTGCAGTTGTAGTGCTTGAGTTACAGAGAGAGAGATCTGGAATCTGAAAAGAGATTAGAGCTTTGATTGAAGGAGTTCTTTGAAATCTGAAGATCGTGACCTCCATTTGTGAAATGGTAAAAGGGAACAAAGATCAACAGACTCGAATGCGTAACTTCAAATGCTTCGTTAGAAGCAGAGGGGAAGAACTCGATCAGATGGGGAATTTTCAGTTCCGAAACTGAAGAGCCCCGATCTGTAGTTTCCAGAGGGATCATCCAACAGAAACGAAAACCGAGGCTACGGAATTCCATTTCCAAAGAAAAATAATGCATACGGAGACAGAGATTTCAGAGCTGATTCTACTTACAGTGTCAAGCTCGTAAAGTGAACCCGCCTCGATATCAGTTCAGATCGAGCTGAGGACTTCCCCCTCCATTTGCTCGCTTTTCTCCACCTGAGATCTTCAATTTGCAGAGCAGAAACAGGGCAGTCTTATCTCTTTTTCACTCTGAGAAACGCCTCTTTTTAAAGACTGTCAGGGATTAATACCAGAAAACCTTGATCTCCTGCTCGATGATCTCTGCTGAAGAATCTGGCCGTTCGATTCGTTTGCTTGCGCCTGATGTCTACGAAAATCGCCGAATTCTTCGGCAAATCGCCATTAAAATCTGCGAAAAAGCTCAGAAAGTAAGAGAGGGAGGGAGCGATTTCCTCTCTCTCTCGGTCTAGTGCAGCGACTGAGTAAAATCATCAGAGTCATTCCCATTTCCCTTGTCGTATTTATAGATGAGACGAGCGGTAACTTACATTTGGGTGAATCTCCAATATAACCACCGTCGGTCTGAGGGCCCATCATATCCACTCCGTCCATCAGGTGCATTCCTCGACGCTAGGCCCCGGAGCCAAAAATCAGCCAGATATACAAGTTTAGTGGACCACAATACAGGAACAATGGGGATGGAACGGCAACCATAGGTTCTTGTACGGGGCCTCTATGGTGTATGTATTTAATCAGACCCGTTCATAAGGTGTGAATCATCAGGATTATTAAAACTACAATAAAATCAGCCTGATCTAAAATTCATCGGGCCATAATGCCTTAGACGTTTCACGTGCAATTTTATATTATTCCCATCTGTATGGCACATATGAGCTTTTGTATCCGTCTGATCTTTTACAGATACCGGTAGTACCGGTGTTCAGAAGGGCTATCACCTTGATGGACGGAGTGGATTTCATGTATACAACACAGCGGGCCCAACTGAGCTTGGATGTTTTACGCGATCAGCAATACAGAGGTAGGTGACGATTCCGGCCCACTACCGTACATGAGTGACCGGTTCTAACAGGTCACGTCACTGTGAAAGATTTCGAATCGCTGCTGTTATTTCTCGGGACGGAATCCACGACGCCACCTCGTTTATGCAGCGCGTGAAACACCCTCGTTCTTTGGCGCCAGCATCTTGCATACGTGAAATCCAATCCGTCCATCATGTGGAATCCCAGATGATAGTTTCATTTCACAAAAATGAAAAAGATCCACCACTCAAGTGGACATTACCACAGGGAGCAGTGCGGGTGGTTTGCCAACCATAGGTTTGCGTATAGGCCAGTTATGGTGGATATCTCTCATCAAACCCGTTCATCAGGTTTTGACTAGAAAGAATGAAGGGAAAATACAAAAATAAGCCTGATTCAAAACGCATGTAGGCCACTACGTACGGACCAAGAGATTTTAGTTCCAAGTTTACATTATTTCGGTTTTGTCGTCTATATGAGATGTTTTATCTCGATACTTTCTACCTACGGTTAAGATAAGGTTTTTCGTCTGATGGACGGAGTGGATTTAACAGATACCGCATGGTGGGCTCCAGCTTGGGTGGTTTAGGCGCTGCCTAAAACAGGTATGGTAGTCTCTTATGCTCCCAAACTCGCTATCCACGTGTTAAGAGGAATCGAAAGTGACCCCCGCGATCAGCTCAATTGGTGCTCTACTGACTCAACAGTAGGGGTGTACACGGGTCGGGCCGAGTCGAACTGGCCTCAGCTCATCCAGGCCCGTTCAACAGCCACACCTGGTCCGAACCCGACCGGGCCTGGTCACCGGGCCAACATCTCCAGCCCGAACCGGGCCCGGGCGAGTTCGGGCCGAGTTCGAACTTTCGAGTTCGGGCCAGTTTCGAACCTGAGTTCGAGCCAGTTTCGAACCTTACAACAAGTTTATGGGAAGGGCTTTGGCAGGTAATCCGTGTTCCATTAATTTACAAGGCCCTTGATCAACGGTTTAAATAGTTGAACTATAGACTCCACAAAAAATCTTCTGGCCTGGAACGTTCAATTCCTCCCGGTGATCATACTGCCCAAAATAAATGGGTGACTAGAGAATTTGTTTTAGCCTTTTATTTGTTTTATACCTGTGGCCAACCTAAGTTGTTTACCGGCCTGATTTTCGAATCAGAAGATCTAATTAGTACATCCAACCGGATGGAACTAAGATTTCATTTTTCTAATCCATATTAAGACAACAAATGTGACACAAGTGTTTCACATCTAGGCCAGTCCTTATTGGGTCCCACTTTGAACATCCAATGGCCCAAAAAATAGGATGATAGACTCACCATTAGTCATTATTGCTTTTCCAACCATTGATTCTTCTGGTAGAAATGTGGCCCAACTGATAAGTGGGAACCAGGGCTAGCCCACCTAATGACTGACCTAGATCTTGTACACATGACATTTTGCCATGTTGCAAATCATCTTCACAATCTTCATAAAGAAATGATTTGATACCCTTGCAGAGTGATGGATGAGACATGAGCAGTTAGAAATTACTTAGAAATTACATATATGGCTTTAAACCTTTCAAATTACAAGATATATATATATATATATATATATATATATCATGAACCGGGTTTCGGACCGAGTCGGGCCGGGTCGGGTTGGGCCGGGACGAGTCGGGTTTCGGACCGAGTCGGGCCGAACTAGGAGGTATCTGAACTCGGCTTGAACTTAGTTTCGGGCCTAGAAAATTGGCCCCGTCCTTAACCGAACTCAGTTCCGAGTCAGGCCGAGTCGAGCTTTTTCGGGCCTGGTCGAGCGAGCTAACCGGGCTAGCCCGGTTTGTGTACACCCCTACTCAACAGTCCCACCATGGCGCTGATTCGAACCGTCCGCATGGTAGGGCTTGTCACATTAGGTGTCCCTGTGGAATTCCCAATGAAATTATCTGCGGGTAGCATTCAGGAAGGGCTTATGACTCTCGCATCATTGTACTTAGGAACAATGAATGGATCTTGTGCTAAACGCTCGTTTCTAAATTAGTTAATGAGCACCAGTAATTTAGACCGTTCTTCAGTTGGGTCCTATCGGCGTATAGCATAACCCAAAATTTTAAAAGCAATTCGATGATCCTAGTCGTTGATTGGAGGTTATTCTTTTTATACTGAATCTCGACTGTTGGTTGGTTTTGTTTCTGACTATCCATTTGCAGTAATGACGTTCAATTGTTTTCTGGTATCATCATGCCGTGTGATTTTTGTAGAATATCGTGGGGTCTATGAATGATCTATATCCCTCTGTATATGTGATAGGCATGTAGATGCCCCAAATACAAGCGCGCCAAGTGGAGATGTGGTGCAACTGTGCAACATCTGGGCCTTTAATCTTCCTTGCAGCCCCAATCCGACCAATTCACACATCTGGAAAAAGCGGGTAGAGTGGGACCCGAATCGAACGCGAATTGCCTGTGCCCGCGAACACGAAGTTCTGTGCTCTGAAGCTTTGTGGGGCCGACAGAGATACCGTTGAGAAATCCACTCCACCCATCAGTTTTTAAAAGTTCACAATAGGACTGGGATAACAGAAGATTACGTAGATCCATAAATCAGGTGGGCTATACGACAGGAAACATTGAGAAGGGAAACGTCCACCTTTGAAACCTTCTTGGAGACGATCGTGATGTTGATATGCCATCCAAACCATTCATAAGGTTATTACCCCTGGGATAAACTGTAGGCGGAAATATCATCCTGATCTAAAACTTCCGTTTTTTTTTTTTTTTTGGGCGTGATACACCTGAGTTTTGTATCTGCCTGATTTTTTGACATCTGTCCTAGCATCAACTTGAGAAACTCGTGGATGGAGTGGATTTATCTCAGGATCACTGTAAGCACAATATAGCTTCCGAACACAGTAACTTCTTGAGTGAATTTCGCGTCTACCGGAATCGTCTAGAAACCTGCTCTAGGCAGCTGCGTAAATCATCCAAGCTATGTAAGACCCGCCACGTTTATATATAAATCCACTCCGTACATCAGGCGTGAGTCATTATTTTAACCGTACAAATAAAAGATCCCAGTAAAAACAAATCTGATGGGTCAAACCAGCCGGAACAATGTAAAACTGCCCCCAAAACATCTATGTCGATAGAGTGTAGATCGCCTGATATGTGATCAAGCTGATTTTTTTTGTATGTTCAATTCATGTTGATGAATTACTCCTGGTTAACGGTTTGATGAAAGATTCACACCATTCTCATTGTTCCCTTTGGTGTGCTGCACCTGAGTTTTGGATATTGGTGATTTTCTATCTAACTTATGAGAATAGAGGATAGAATCCGATGGACGGAGTGGATTATATATATACAACGTTCTGGACCCCACGAGCTTGGATGGGCAGCGGTTGTTTCAGAGGATTCTGATCCGATGCTGCCACATCCGACGTGATACATTGGTGTGAGATCTTGGCTATTCATTAAGTGGACCCCACCGTTAATCTTTAACCAGCTAAATAATTCGGTCATGAACTGACTCCTCAGGTGGGCCAGGAGGGTTAAAAAAGATGACATGTTAGAATTATATCAAAACGGTCGATAATCAACGTGCGTGTCGGCCACGTTGGGGGTCAGGGTACATTCACCATGACGCTGCCTGACGAACGTCCTGGATCTCCCACACGTTCTCTATATTGGCACGTAGAGATTATTTGGCCTGTACAGATGCGCCATGCATGCTGCTGTAAATAGCATTCACTTGTATAAGAAGGATAAGAAACGGTCCACATTCAAGGATTCGGTGACGCCGGGGAAGCAGTGACATCGGCCCGGCCGTGACGATGGGGGCGCATCTTAATGTATGCTTTGTGAATCTACGCCGTCCATCCGTTTTTATAATTATTTTAGGACATGAACCAAATTTGAAGTATATCCAAATCTGGAAAGAGTGGCAATGTACGTCCACCGTTAAAAACTTTTAAGGCCCACCGTAATGTTTATTTGTCATCCAACCTGTTGATAAGGTCACACACCTGCATGAATGGAAAAGACAAATGCAGCTTGACCCAAAACTTTTGTGGGTCCAGGAAGTTTTAATGATGAGCATTCAATCACCACTGTTTACTGTGGTGTGGTCCACATGGTAATTGGATCTACTTCGTGGCCCTAAAATGATATGTAAAAACGGATGGATGAGTTGATATAGAATACATGCATAAGGTGGGGCCACCATCTCACTACCCACCAATGTCTGTGTTTCCCTGGCCTCACCGAATACAGTTCCACGTTCAATTGAAGGCTTGCCCAATAACAACACCCATGTTTCCCACCCCATGATGAGTCTCCGTTGGCATACTCTCAGGAGTTTCAACACCTCGTTGAGGGTTCGATTATCCATAGGTGGTGAAATTCCACTACGGCGTGAGTGTGTGGTGGTGTGTGCGTGTGAAAAAAAAAAACGTGTACGATAATTTGGCGGTAGTAACTTTTGATTCTGGCACGTTAGGGGGCAATTAATCTATCATTCTTTAATGAAATGGGCTATCTAAGTTAAACTATTCCGTAAAGTGGGTCACATTTGTCCATTTCATGGGAAAACATGCGATTTCAGCTAGAAATGAATTTTTAAAGAAAATTAATATTTTTAGTAATTTTTAATTTTTTACTTTTATTTTTATTTTTTTAGTTTTAGATTTTATTTTATATATATATAAGCAACTTCTAATTTAACAGGACTCTTCTAGCAAAAGTTTGTTTAAATTTTAATTTTTATTAATAAGAGTGTAGAAGAGTTTTATTAGAATTGAGATTTTTATTCAAATTAGGATTTTATTATTTTCCAAGTAGTTATCCGGAGGAAGACGTGATCGACCTGATCACGTCCTTCCATGCGTCAAGATCCCACTTCATGGCACAAGTCGACTGCCAGTCATCAAGGTTGAAAACGGTCCAAACGGGTGCATTTTAACTCTTTCTACAATAGACAGTGAGGATATCTATTAAGCGAGATTTTCGGCATGAGGCCAATCTAGGTGAGACCTTCTGCGCAAAGGTCGGTTAGAAAATAACTGATCAGGACCATTTCCGTGGAAATTGATCTCTCTGATGTGATGAAAATGTTGCCACGTGGATCGTTTGCAGCGGGGTCTATATGTACGGGCTGGATGATCACAGTGTGGACAACACTTGAGCTCTGTGGCAAGCACGTGATACGTGTGTGAAATCGAACCCGTGTATCAGTTGTAGTACATCATTTTCACTGCGCATGACAAAAATCATCGCCATTGGAAAAAAAACAATCATGCTTTAAACCTCCAAATTCACCAAAGCCACGTTCTATATTATCAGTTGGTGCGCATGTAAAAGAGATGAATGGTAGAAAAACTGTTGAATGGTTCAAATGCTCTGTACACGTGGCCCACATAATGATCATATTTTCTTGATTTTAGATACGTGGAATCTGACCCCTTGGAATGCCCAGAATCAAGGACTCGGATTCGGCCGTGACCCATTCAGTACTCTATACGGACCTTCGTATGGGACAAGTTCTGTAGACCCAATGTGATGTATTTTTTTTTTTCATCCACTGTTCGGAGCTTGAGATAAAAAATGATAAAGATCCAAAGCTCAATTGGACCACACAATAGGAAATGGTGAAATAATGATGTTTCCTGTTGAAACCTTTGCAGGGCCCTGTAGACACCCCTCCCAAGCTGATATCTTGAGGAAGCTAGAACAGTCTAAGAACCATGGTCCAATCCAAACCAAACCATAATCCGAACCCTAATCCAAACCCTAATCCGAACCTTAATCCAAACTCTAATCCAAACCTTGAAAAAAAAAAAAAAAAACATAATCCTAGCCTGACCCTGAGTTGAATCCTGACCAAAAAATCCTAGCTATCATGATCCATCATTCAAGCCAAAGCACCCTCTTCTGAGCTTAAAAGCTTGAAGAAAGGACTTTCGAATAAAGCAGAGAATTAGATAAAGACCACCGGTCAAAGCCCGGTCCGAATCAGGCCCGGGCGGTAGTCTGACTACCGCCGGCGATAATCGGATTACCTCCGCTCGCGAGACATGTATGTCCTTCAAGCAATAGTTGTCTCTCGTCCCAAAGTTAACTTTGATATGAATTTACCCCACGGCCTTCACTATTTACCATTGTACCAACCCCAAGAGCCAATGAGAGCACGTCACGTGACATCCCTCTCTCTCCAACCAATCCCAAACTGTCATGTCAGCTTTTACCCTTCATAAACCCAACAATTACCAAAATGTCATCACAAAAGGCTATAAATATCTCTCTCCACTTCACGTTTCTAAAGACAAAAATCTAAGAGAAATAGAGAAAAAGAAAAGAAGAGAGTGAGGGCGAGGAGGAGCTCACAAGCTTCAAAGTTCTAATTTTTCAGCCACTTCTAAGCCTCACCTCAACCCCCTTAGTCTAGTCCGGATTAGCAATGTGTACTCCATGTTCTAACCGTCTCAAGAGTAAGTCAAAGATTATCTCATTTACATATAAGCATTCATCATGACATCTATTGCCTTCTCAACCCCCTGCTTATTTAGATTTATAGTGAATGTATGCTCTGTGACCTGACGTACATCGGATTCCGTCATATCAGAAATTCCTAACGATCTAATCTACTTTTCTTTAACTTTTTATATAAGCATCATCACATCCGCCTTCTAGACACATTGTTGGATGTATGCTCTGTGGCTTGCCGAAATCTCGGATCTTACCGCATCAAAAATCTACGTGTGCCTAGTCCTATCCCGACCATATCATTCATCCCTTGAGATTTATTTACCACACTAAGTAGAGACCGTACATTCGTACTGACAGAGAGGGTGCCTAATACCTTCCCTCTTTGTAACCAAGGTCCCTTACCCGGAATCACATATCGCAAATAAAGAGTCAATTTAAAGTAGGAGAGTCTTCGAATTTTTTCTACCTTACGTATTCCGTGAGTTCTAGCCGACCGCGGGATTCTGAGATTAATTGGCTAGTGGCGACTCCAACATCCACAAATTAGTCTAATCAACCCCTTCCACTATAAAACATAAAATCTAAGTGGGCGCCGATTTCCAGCATTCACAGGCTCACTGTAATATTTATTTATCATCCAACCTGTTAATAAAGTCATGTATACCTTAATGAAGGGAAAACGTAAATATTAGCTTCATCCATGACTTATGTGGTCCACAAGAACTTTCCAACGTTTAGCATCCAATTCCCACTTTTTCCTATGGTGTGGTCCACTTGGTGATTGGATCCGTCCCATTTTTCGGCTAAAGCCATGGAATAAGTTGGAAAAATAGATGGACAGTGCGGATAACACACATACATCATGGTGGGCCCACAGAGCTACCCTGACTCCCAAAATCAATGAGCCTGTCAGATATTCACTTCTGCTGACTCGCTTCCGCAGATGGGACTCGGATTCGGTAGTGGGCCCTTCTGGTGGATGCTTTGGGCCCAAAAATAATGTACGTGGTCTATCCATTTCGTCCATCCATTTTATAAGATTATTTTAGGGCATGTTTCTAGATATTATGCATGTCAAAACTTCAGGTGAGCCACACCCTAGTTAACTGTGTTGATTGAATGCCTTCCAATAAAAACTTCCCGGACCTCAATGTAACGTTTATTTTTCATCCAACCTGTTGATTAGGTCATTCGGACCTGGATGAAGGGAAAACACAAATATTATCTAAATCCAAAACTTTTATCGTCTCCGGGAAGTTTTTAATGGTTGGTGTTAATTACCACTGTTTCCTATGGTGTGGTCCTCCTGAGATTCATACCTGCCTAATTTTTCGTATAATACTAAAAGGAGCTCAAAAAATGATTGGACCGCATGGATGAGACACGTACATCATCAGGAGGCCCATACCAAGGACCAATGCGGACCTGGTACTGGAGGAGTCACTGCCGAATCCGAGTCCCTGCCTACAAGTGAGGCGAGTAACTCGGAAGCGAATTGTGCACTGAATTACTCAAGTCCACGCACCGTACATAAAGATCATTTTAGAGCATGATCCCAAAATTGAATCTTATCCAAATAATATCAAGTAGACGACACCATAAGAACAGTGGGAAATTTGATTTCCACCGTTGAAACCTTTCTAAGGACTTCAGTGATGTTTGTTTGCATCCAACCCGTTAATAAGGTAATTCACAGTTTTCCCTACTGTGTGGTACTAATGAGATTTTTATATGCTTGAATTTTGTGTTTACGCCCTAAAATGATCTGTTAAAACAGATGGACGGCGTGGATAAAAGAAATAAGTCACGTTGGCACCACAGATTTTAAGCGTATTGAGTTACTAGTAAGCAATCCGCTTCCTAGTAAGGAATAACAGTACCCAGAACCACTCGGATAAATCTACCGGACCAGCCGGACAGAGATAAGACACTAGAAGTCGCTTTCACCTCCACGTGCTAGTCCACAAAAGTAGGTGGGTGAAAATCCAAAATGGATATTTTCGAAAGTGCAACATACCATTACCGCTACGCTTTCATGAAGGGTAGTTTGGTCAATTTCGGAGAGGGGTGGTTCCGTCTAGATTATGATAGAATAAAGAGTTTTTAAATAAAAGACGGGTGACATTTCCGAATTCTTCCATCAATTGCGGTGGTTCCCACTTTCTCATGGGGATAGAGTGTGGGTCCCACTGTTTGAGAACGCGGTGATGACCGAAAGCGACGTCTGCAGTAGATACGACTCGTGAGTGCTGACTCGGCACCGTATGCGACTCGGTCTTCTGTAGCTGACTCAACTAATTTTTTTTTTTTGGGGAGAAGTTACTTGAGACTCTGCCAGACTGTGATGGTTCATACGCATCCACTTGCATTTGCACACGTGGCATCTGCTAAAAATTTAATTGAACTGTCTAAATATGGGGGTTTACTGTAATTAGCTCATAATCCCTACTCTTGCTCGGGTGGTAGACTCTCAGGAGTGTCAACACCCGGTCAAGGGTTCGAGTATCCATAGGCGGTGAAATTCCACTAGGCCGAGTGTGTGGGGTGTGTTTGCGTGTGTAAAATAAATTTAAAAAAACCTCTGATTGGAAATTTGGAAATTTGTTTATTGAATCAGGAACCTTGTTGATTTTTTCCTGCAATCCATCTGTTTAATCCGAACCAATCAGAAACTTACAATATTAGTTTACTTTTATTTTTGGTTAATGGATCTATCTAATGGGTACCACAATTTGGACGGTCGATTTCTGCCTTGTGTATCTCACATTCAATATTCCTTACGTCATGAGTATGAAGACTCACGCTTCGCCCGATTACTATTATTTTTTTCTTTTTTTATACATATATTGTTGACCGGTTTAACAGCCAGCTGCACGGGAAACGAAACGGTACTAACTGGGCGCAGTAGGGTACTACCCCGCTAAGACCTGGCCAGATACGGACGGTCCTGTCAGGGGCTCCTTAGGCCCACCAGTATATATGTTTTTTATCCAATCCGTCCTACCATTTGAAAGGTCATTGTAGGACATAAGCCCAAAGCTAAAGTGGACCGCTCCACACAAATTAGTTGAAGCTTACTGTTGAAAACTTCTCTTGAGTACAGCAATTTTCGATCAAGCTGTTATTTATGTTTTCCCTGTATATAGATCTATATGACAGCACGGATGGATTAATCTAAGAATGCAATCCGGATGGAAACCAGAGCCACCGTACCATACTTTGGCACCGAGCAGGTCGCACCCACCAACTAGCGAATCGCGGTTGGGAGTGGCCAAACGCACTCAAAATAGGCTTTTAAATTTTAAATTTCGACGTGCTTGTGAATCCGTGCAAACTACATTTAAACGGAAGTGGATTGGCTTGCTGTATTGTGGTCAGTAAGTTATGTGGGTTTAGATCATGAGGTATGTGTTATATCCAAACTGTCCAGCTAGTCTTAAGCCTTGAGACTAAAAATAAAATAGATCTAGCAATCAAGTGGATCACACTGAAAAAGGTAGTAGGGAATTGAACGTCTACCATTGAAACCCTTTTTAGGGTCACAAAAGTTTTGGATCAATATAAAATGTCTTTCCTCTTCATTCAGGTCTTTGTAACCTTACCAATGGATTGGATGGAAAATAAACGTTACACGGTGAAAATCATTATTTCCACTGCTATTTGTGGTGTGGTCCAAATGATCTTTGGATATGATTCATTTTTTTGGATAATGTTCTAGAATGATCTCTAAAAATAGATGAACGGTGTAGATATAATAAATACATCAATGTGGGGCCATGTAACTTTGATCTCCTTTGAACCGTTCGTAAAACTCGGAGCTCGAGGAGCGTCAGTGCTCGTCTTCGCACGACACGTACTACAGCAGCTATATAGCTGCTGTGTGGTACACCAGCTAATCCGCTTCCCATTTAAACGGTGGGAGATGATGTGTAGTGGTACAATTCCTTGCGGCAGTAAAGTCAGAAAACTTACTGTTTTTTACAGACTATAAAACGATGCTCGACAGGGAAGCTTTGCTTAGTATACTCAGAATTTTAATTTTGATAAATGGGACTCATAGTTCAGTAATCCAGACCATTGGGCTGATGGGCCCCAACACGCACAGACTGTGGCCCAAAAACCTCCTTGGTAGGACAGGTTTTACCTTCTGGATGAATAGATGGCCTGGAAATACACAGTTAAAAAGAGGAACAGTGGATGGCTCAGATTCAATTAGATAAAGAGTCATCATGATGGGTGGCTAAGCTCTTCCAACGTCCATCAAGGTGTGAGGCAAAACACCAATGGCCTGGATTAGTGAAGCGTGGGCCCTACTTGTGTGAACTGAAACTCTACTTTTTGGTGCTATGCTTGAGGCGGAGGAGCTTTTAATTTTGCTGGCTTCTTGTTTTCCATTTGAGACAGTCAACAGGCCGTACGATTTCTTTTTCCGTGTAAAGCATGAAAGAGAGCTTTTTTTAATGGTAAAAGGCCAGTTCTTCTGTGATTACCGTAAAATAAGTTTATTTTACAATTTCGTGTGGGACCCTCCATCATTCTGTGGTCCCCAAGTTTTCCTTTGCCGAGAAAATCAGGCCGATCCGATACTCTGGTGGGCGACGCCACGTAAAATCATGCTTAGAATCTCTGAAATATCTGGCATGACAACTTAGTTTTTGTAAATGGCCTGATTTTGATGGGCCAGTGAGTCTAATCTTATAAATGGCTTAGATGGCACATGCAGAACAGTGTAGGCCTACACGATATGAAAGATGTGACTTTCTTGTGAGCTGGGGTTACTCCTATGATCATAAGCTCTGTGGGCCCAACTATGATGGCTGTGTTACATCTACTCAGTTCATCCACGCCGAGAACCCAAAAGTGTGCCCAGCACCCTTGGAAATGGTAGACGGTGAACACTCACTATTGAAACCTTCATGGTCCTAGAAGTTTTGGATCATAATGATATTTTTGCATTCCACTCACATGATGGCAATCACCTTAAGCATGGTGAGCATTTTCATTCCAACTACTTCCTATTGGGTGGCCCACTCAAGCTTTAGATTGGCATCATATTTTGAAATCTACACCAAAATGAGTTTATGAAGCAAATGATATGGAATTACATTTGGTCACATGCAAATTCCATCTAACATTTGGATGCAGCAACAAAGATTAGATTAATCAAGGTATCATATCATATAGTCTCAATGATATAGATATAGCACATCCACTATATTTGTGGGGCCATGTAGGTGCATGTGTTTTTTACATGTTGTTTATCCACATGCATTCTTTTTTATGTGACATTAAAGTTATATATGCATATTGGATCCGTACTCTTGCTCGGGTGATAGACTTTCAGGAGTTTCAACACCCAGTTAAGAGGGTGTGTGAGCGTGTGTTAAAAAAATAAAAATAAAAATAATTATTAATGCATACAGGTGATGGAAATCGATTGTGAAATTTAGTTCACTTATCATATTTTTTGTGGTCCACCAAGTATAGATTTCACTTAATATAATATGCTTCTTAAATGAATCATTTGATCCCAAATGTATCATTAGATTGTGAAAAAACCTAAATATGTCTGGCCATGCAATCATTATGCAATAATTTGCTAATTCCATCTAATGTTATTTCATACCATTTAATCCAATCTTCCCAACAAGCCTTGTTTTGGGCTGTTTGGCCTGTGAGATCATATGGTATTGAATTGTATTAGACGGGATTAACACCATTAATCCGCAATGATTACATGTCTTGAAAGATTATGGTATTTTAGCCATCCAATTCCATGTTTGAATTGAAACTCTTGCTATGGTAAAAGCATTGGATTAAGCAAAACTCCATTTGGTGGGTATAACTGTAATCAAGGAACCAAATTCACAACAAATGTAGGCCACTTGTATACATATATAACTAAAATGTTACATGTAAAGGACTTATAAATGGATGGCATGATAAAACACATACATCAATGTGAGGACCACATGTGTAGTAGAAATCAAAATCCACTATAAATCTAGCATGGGACCAAATGCAATTCCATTCCACCTTATCCCAACTCTTCCAATCCTCCCCAAACATTATGAGATTTGCATTGGACCAAATGCAATTCCATTGGACCTAATCCCATTTAAGCCCACGTACAAAATAGGCCCGAAAGTTTTAAAGGTGGGTATCTTTGGATCTAGATTAGGTAGTGAATCTCTCACCATCAGCAGTGGTGTGAGATGACTGAGATTTGATTGATGAGTCGTAAGTTGTCAAAGATGAACTGAATCCTTTTTAAAGATATTTAGGGGAGTAAGTACCCACCCCCATCTCTAACAGCATAGGCCCACCAATCAAATCTCACCGCCTCACCGCACCACTGCTGAGAGTGGTGACAGCCTCGTTAACTAATCCACATCCGGTATCTTCGTCACAACTGTAACCATGGTTTGACACTTTGACATTACCGGCGAACTTAAAATGGTTTCCCACCTTATGAATATAGTGGATGTGACTCTGCCTACATCACGGTGGGGCCCACATAAAATTACATAGTGTAGAAGATGCTTGTTGAATGGAGGAACCGGCCTCTTCTTTTAACGCGGAAAGGAAGATCTTTGAGCCCGATTTTGAATTTTTATTTATTTATTTTAGTATTAAAATATTCTGATTAAGTCGTATAAACTCCTTTATAAAGATAAAAGGGAAGTTCTTACTTTATAGTTGAAACGCAGTCACCTTACATGGCACAATTGTGACACATTAACAAAAAAATCTACCGTCCAAATCATTTAGTATCATAATTATTTACCATCCACAATAGGGCTTACTAGATGGAAGGTTCTGATTGATACATTGATGTCTCAGATCCCTCTTTCTTGATCATGAACTGAAAAACATAGAAAATAAAAGGGAAAATGTAGGTTTCTGACATTGTGGGATAGGAGTGCATCATATTGTACTAGTTCCTGACCCTTGAGATCGGGACCAGATTGGATGGCCCATGGTGCATGATTTGCTACCATCAACAATCTAATGCCTCTAATTAGGGCCGTACACAAGTCAAGCTAGTTCGAAAAGCTTGCTCGACTCGGCTCAACTCGGCAATTGACTCAGCTTGAAAGGCCGACTCAAGGCGAGTCAGGCTTGTTTACTAAAGCTTAGTTGAGTTCAAGCCAAGTTCAACCATGGTGTATTTTGACTCGACTCGGGTAATATATTTTAATAATATATATATATATATATATATATATATATATATATATAAGTTTTTTTTTTAAAAAAAAGTTAAAACTTAAAAAATTTTACCAAAAAACCTTACCCGACCCTGCTTGTCCCTATTCCCTCTTTTTCTTTCCCTTACCCTACCAAGGTAAACTCGACTCCACTTGAGATAAACTCGACTCAACTCGAACCACTAGCTTGACTCGTACTCGACTCGAAAGCTTTGGCAAACAAACTAAGCTTCAATGTTGAGCTCGAGCTTGACGCAGGGGAGGACGTGAGGTCGAGCACCGTCTTCCTCAAGAGGATAAATATTCCGAATCCACGGAACTTCTCTGGACTCCTCACAGAGACTTCTCGAATCCACGAGAAAAGAGAGCAGAAAATATAAATAAATTCTAAATAAATTCGAAATAGCTTAATTCAATCATTGATCATCTTCTAATGTGTCTCCTTACACTATTAATAAAGAAAAAAATAAACTAAAATTCGTAATTACCAAAAATAGCAAAATTCTAACTCTAATAAAAATCCTAATTCTAATACAACTCTTCTAAAGCCTAATTTCTAAAAATAAAAATTACTAATAAAATTTCTCTAGAAGAGTCCTAGTATAACTAAAACTTATTTCTATAAGGAAAGAAAATCTAAAACTCTAAAAAAATATCAAAAATTCGGAATTACTAAAAATAGTAAAATCTTCCTAAAAAATCGTTTTTGAGCTGAAAGCGCGCGTTTTCTGACGAAACGGACAGACGCGACCCACTTTGTGGGTCGGTTCACCTCGGATGGCCCATTTCAGTAAAGATTGATAGCTTGTGCGCCCCGTAACGATACCCGGATCAAAAGTTATGGTCAATTTACGGTCCATCTTCTTTTGGCCCAACCATGCTAGGAACGTATCTGTGACACGTTCTACATCAGACTCCTCCACTTGAAAAAAACTCGTCCTCGAGTTACGCAAGAGACTTGGCACATGAGTCTGAGATAACTTCCGACGTCGATGTTCATTAGCTCTTTTTTTGTACTTGACATTAAGCTCTTGAGTTGACATAATACATGTACTCATGCTTTCCTTGACTTGACTAATATCGATTAGTTCCTTCACATCTGCCTTCAAGATCTCATATTTTTTCTGATAATGTGGGCAATTAGGCGGACTTGCCCCTGAGACGGGATCAATGTGATTTTGTATATCTCGTACGGGAGGTAATTTATTAGGGAGTTCATCGAGCACAACCCTCTTGAACTCCTGCGATACTGGTTCCAAATCCTCTAAGATATTCACAGGCTCCACATATTTTTTCTTTTCAACTAATGGATATATATTTTCCGTTTCCTCATATTGTTTAACAAAGGCCTGTTCAGTGATGAGATATTGCTCCTCCACTTTAGAAGTGTTGGGTTGGTTCTCCATTCCTATAGAGGTCACATGTTCGCCACTGATGAATTTTGTGGTCTGTTGCAACTCTGTTTTGATGAAGTCGTTTCTCGAGGACCAATAATAAGATTTTTCTGCATAACCTTTTATTGATCGACTATCCTCATAATAATTTTGGTTTTGTTGGAATAATACCTGATCGTAATCTCGAGGGAGGAATCGCATGCACAATAACTTCTTCATCCGCGACCACGTGCGGATTGGTGCCTTCATCTGTCTCACCCGCTCGTGTTGAAGTTGTTCCCACCAATCTGAGGCTCTGCCCGTTAACTTGTATGCCACGAGTTTAACATTCTTTTCTTCTACGATGTTCATGTAGTCGAAGAAACGTTCGACTTCAAGCAACCAATCAAGGAAGTCCTTGAAGTAGAGTTGACCATTAAAACTAGGAAGATCGACTTTCATCTTGAATTCTTGAACCATCCTGTGGTTCATTGATAGCATCGCCCTACGATCAGTATAATTACGAATTCCAGCAATTGCTGGTGGTGGATCACCACCATGAACACGGAGTTGCCTTAGGTTTTCCGCCAAGAGATCTGCTATGCTGTCGATGGAAGCCTGCAGCCCTTGCATGGCTTGCCGATTCTCTTGCTGCGCTGCTTGGAAAGTTGCTGCCGTTAAAGGAAAATTTCCTGGAGCACCGCCTATGAGATTGTTGCCCGACCCGTCGTTAGAAGCCATCGACCCGAGGAGAAACCTCGCTCTGATACCAAACTGACGCAGGGGAGGACGTGAGGTCGAGCACCGTCTTCCTCAAGAGGATAAATATTCCGAATCCACGGAACTTCTCTGGACTCCTCACAGAGACTTCTCGAATCCACGAGAAAAGAGAGCAGAAAATATAAATAAATTCTAAATAAATTCGAAATAGCTTAATTCAATCATTGATCATCTTCTAATGTGTCTCCTTACACTATTAATAAAGAAAAAAAATAAACTAAAATTCGTAATTACCAAAAATAGCAAAATTCTAACTCTAATAAAAATCCTAATTCTAATACAACTCTTCTAAAGCCTAATTTCTAAAAATAAAAATTACTAATAAAATTTCTCTAGAAGAGTCCTAGTATAACTAAAACTTATTTCTATAAGGAAAGAAAATCTAAAACTCTAAAAAATATCAAAAATTCGGAATTACTAAAAATAGTAAAATCTTCCTAAAAATTCGTTTTTGAGCTGAAAGCGCACGTTTTCTGACGAAACGGACAGACGCGACCCACTTTGTGGGTCGGTTCACCTCGGATGGCCCATTTCAGTAAAGATTGATAGCTTGTGCGCCCCGTAACGATACCCGGATCAAAAGTTATGGTCAATTTACGGTCCATCTTCTTTTGGCCCAACCATGCTAGGAACGTATCTGTGACACGTTCTACATCAGAGCTCGAGGTCAAACTCGAGTATAGTATAGACAAGTCAAGCTGAGCTTGGCCCACCTCGACTCGACTCGGCTTGATGTACGGCCCTACCTCTAATGCATCTTTCAAATGGTTAGGATTGTTTTTGGTTGCACCAAATTTCTTGAAATCTTATATCAATTAGACCTCCTAATAATTATATATCATGAAATTTCATAACATTTAGAAACACACCTAAATGAGAAAGAAGAAGAAAAAAAAGAGCATTTGATACTACGAGAGTGTGATGGTTGATATTATATGATTGCTTTAAAAAGTTGTACACGTGGCCTACATTAGTTTAATTGAACGGTCCAAGATGTCTAATCCATATTGGATTGGCTGGTTTCCAAGATGCAATTGATCTAACATTCTACTGTTTAATTAATAAGCATTTGTTTGTTAAATTTGGATCAATGGAGGTTATCAATGGGCTGTACATTAAATATCAATGAATCAATGTAAAAATGAAATCAATATATTTCTGAGTAAAAATTATCGTAATAAAAGGCCTAAATTTGTACGGTTTAGGGAGTGTTTGTTTATCCGTTTACATCATAAATAGTGGTAAATAAGCAATTATTATTATTTATTTGGAATTAGAGCTAAAAGCCTTCTTGTGACGTTGACAGTTATGTTGTTTGAATGGTTTTGGATCTGCCGACGAAGAAAGCCTAAAATCCATGGAGCCCACTGTGATGTGTGTATGATCCACACCGTTCATCCATTTTACCAATTCATTTTAAGCATTGACCACAAAATTTAGGCATATCAAAAATGCATGTAGACCACACTACAAGAAACAGGGAGAGTTAAACGCCTGCTGTTGAAAACTTCTTCCAGGCCACAGAAGCTTTGGGCCAAGTTGATATTTGTGTTTTCCTTTCATCCATGACCATGTAACCGTATAAACAAGTTAGATGAAAGATACAAATAAGTGTAAGCCCTAAGGAGGGTTTTAAGTTTTCAATGGTGGATGTCATTATCCCCCATTTCTTCCCATGGTGTGGTCCACGTAAGCCTTTGCTCTGACTTATTTTTTTGGCTCATTAAAGATGGATAACTTGGATCAAACACATACATCACGGTTGGACTTACTGATTATCCTCACGCAATTTCAAGGTGCAAATCCCCCAATATTTCCTCATCTTCCTAACTGTGGTAAAAAAAAATAATCATGATCTTCCATATTTGTAATTTCTCAGTGACCATGTATCAACTATCTTAATTTGATAGAGAATCAAAGTTTTTCTAGTCACACATAAGCATGTTTAAATGATTGATTGGACACACTTAACTAAATTACCTAAATACCCTTTCTTTCTACCAATGCTCTTTTCATGTTCTTTAAATATGGCAAAGTTTTAGGTTTCAGAAAACTTCCCTGGGGAACTTGTACTTTGTATGGCTTACAAAGAAGATATATTAAGATCCAATGGCTACGTTTGAGGTTTTCCCGATGAATGGTTCTAAGGATAGGTGGGGCCCAAGGTCATTTGAGCTACTAAGACGGTCCATAAAATAATGTAGCCAAAGAAACATTCAAATATCAAAATATCAGTTTCAATTTTAAAACAATAGTAAGATGATAGTGCCAGTGGGACCACGCCCAAATTAACTAAGGTCCATGTCCACGGCGGGCTTTGTCATATACCAAACTTGTCAATGCTCAATTAATGGAAAAACAAGAAATATCTTATGAAATGTGGAACTATTGTTCGCTTGCTAGACTTTTTCAGTCCCTTATCAAGCTTTCATTTCACACATCACATGTGCCATAATTACAAATGTGTGGAACATCTGAGCCTTGCATAAGTTGCCCCCACCTTCACGATGACCATTCGAAGAAGCCAGGCGGGCCCACTTATTTGTATGACGCTCCTGATGAGAAAGGAATAGATGGCTTTGGGAACCCATGATCCACTTCTAATTTGTGTGTGTGGCCCACTGTATCCAACTTACCAAATACAATATAAAATGACCTTTTTTGGTATTGGGTTTGCTTTGAGATCTAGTCTTTGTAGTTAGGTCAGAAGTATTTTGTGATATTTTCTTTCATCTCTTGTAATGGTTTTAAGGTCCAAATGGAATCCACTTGCTGTGTGGGATGTAAAACTCTCACCAACTCTTTTGACTTATAAGATGGTTGAAGTCAAATCAACTCAACATGGGCTTGGGCTTAAAGCCCAACATGAGTGTGTTTGGACGCCACCTGTTTTTCATTTCTCATTAGGGTCCGTCGGCAGTTCTTCGAACAAGGATTCTCATAGAAATCAATTTTAAAAACAAACTCTAATTGGTTTTCGGTGAGTTTGCTTTTTAGTACATATTTTAATGAGTGAAAAATAATAATAATAATAATAATAATAATAAATAGCATTTTTATAACTCATTCTCAGTGGCAGCCAAACACGCCCTAAGAAACTCTAAAATTCAATCTGATAAGCTGGAAGCCCAGCCCAACTAAATATGTGCTTGAAAGTGGAGTTAGTCACCGGCCCAATAACCAGCCCATCGATTCGCCCGTACGACTTGTCAAAATTTTGACTTGAATTATTACTCACAAACACGTGTATAACGTAGAAAGCTTCCTATCCACATGATATATAATAATAATAATATTTTAAAAGAGAAATGCTACAGTGCTTTCAGAGCATGGTATGTTATAGTGCCCCGAGTTGAATTAGTTCAGTTGGACACTCCTTTGGATCGATCTGAACAGTCCATTCAGTCCAGAACACATTTCACTTGCTACAATGCAAAAATTGCACTGATGGACGATCCAATCTATCTTTGAAGTTGTCTTTGTTTTCTATACCCTTCCTTTTCCATGATATGGATGTGATGGCTACATTTCCCTGACAAAATAGATTCTTTAGAATCATTCCCAACAAACATATGAATCAAATTGAGGATTGTACTTATTTTTATGTAAATGATCTTGACCATCCATAAACGGTTAGTAATCATCAGATCAGTATGATGTTTCATGTGTTCGCCAATGAAATGTGAGCTGCACCTAATGAACAGTTTAGATCAACGGATTGCTCTGTGTAAGTTTCCAATTTCAACTAATAGCACTATTAACTAATAGTCGTAGAAGAACACTGGAAAATTTCTAATTTTAAAATGCTGAAATTTGACATGTTTGGCTGTACCCATTTAATAAAATAATTTCTCCTGTAAATGCAAACTGGCTTGTAACCTTCACAGAAATTTGTCCTGACTCTGTTGGATTTAGAAGATGAAAGAGTCCCACAAAAATAAAATACAAAACAATGGGTAGGACTCAGTAGTATCATGGACTACTTTTTTATTGATTCCCAAGTTAGCTGTCCAAACGTCATTCTCAGTCGTCCACAGCCTATACTATGCCCAATCCAATTAAATCTACGTTGATGTATTCGTTTTCTGAATTGTCTAATTTCCGGCAAACAGTTAAACTAGGATTTTCCCATTTTGGTGTGTTGGCCATCCAAAGTGGCGTTCATTGTATCAACGGTTAGGATTATGGAATCATGAGCCTTGCTATTACAACTAAAAAAAGAGGGACGTAGTTTGGATACTGGTCAGTGCTCTGTGGGCCCACCATGATGTGAGTGTTTGATCCAGGCCGTCCATTCATTTTTCCAAATCATGTTATTGCTTGATCCCAAGAATGAGGCAGATCTAAATCTTGGGTGCCTTCATCCCGTTCTACATGACCTAGTCAACATGTTGGATATCAATTGTCAAATAAACGTTACGGTGGGCCTAAGAAGTTTTTAACGGTGGACATTCAATCACTACGCTGGTGTGATCTACGATCAAGGCACCTGAGATTTAGATCTGCATCATTTGGGATCAAGCCATAAAATGATCCGGAAAAATGGATGGACGGCCTGTATGAAACACATACATCATTAGTGGGGACCACAGAGCACCAACCAGTAGCCGGAATTGGATTGCGTACTGAGTTACACAGTAGGCTCTTATGGTACTCAGTGAACTCTGTTGGGCTTATGTGGTTTATCCACACCGTCCATCCATTTTTTCAGATCATTTTAGTCGTTGATCCAAAAATTGAATCTTATCCAAAGATCAACTGGACCATACCACAGGAAACAGTTGAAATAATGATTTCCACCGTTGAAACCTTGCTAGGCCCCCATAGTGATGTTTATTTGTCATCCAAACTTCTAATAAGATCATACAAACATGGATGAATGGAAAAAAACAAATATAAGATTGATCAAAAACTTCTATGGCTCCTAAAAAAATTTCAACGGTAGACATTCAATTCACACTGTTTCCTGTGGCGTGTTCCATTTTAACTTTCTATATGCTTCGTTTTTGGGATAAGGCCCTAAAATCATCTGGTAAAATGTATGGACGGATTGGATAAAATATATAAATCATAGTGAACACCACCGTCGCTAGCAAATCCGCGTCCAGAAAGAAAGCCATGTGAAAGATATTCTAAAGTGGGTAGAGTGCCACTTAAATATAGAATTTGTGACCCGAGACTTTAGCATGTGGTCCTATCCTTCTCTAATCTAGACCGTTGATCTGTTTAGATACACAATGTATGATCCATTCCAAGATAAAATGCTTGATGCGACCATATTAGTCCTCCCAACGTGTGGCTAAGGAGAAGTTAGCAACTGTCTACATTCATCTGATAAGAGTTCAAAGATTGGTCACTCTGTTCTAGTAGATTTTTTTGGTCATGGTCCATCCACGATGGGACCCAAAAGAATAATGGTGTTGATTATCAAAGCATGGCCCACTTGTCAGAGATCAGGATCGAGAACCGCTTATACGATGCAAAGCACCAGGTCCGGAATACTCGTTTCAGGTCTGTTAGGGATTTGACTTTTATAACTTTTTGGACAATTGATCATGTGGCAGTTTCATGTTATTGGATAGAGGTAGCCATGAGCCGGTTAAGTCTAGCCTGACCTGGACAGCCCAAACCTCTGGGTCCTGGGCCTAGGCCTGGGCCTGTACTTGGCCTGAGAGAGAGTTGGAGGGACTCATGACTCAAACCATAAAAGGCCCCGCAAGAAAATACATAAGGTCAGCATATTCACTACTAACTTTTCTAATATCATGTCAAACAACCACTTTCTTTAATAGATTAAACTATTAGATGATACTTAATCAATGTATATGAAGGGATTTTAATAGGATTTGGAGCAAGTTATAAAATTTTGAATTTTTTAAGTTGTTTAGTAACAATGATCTTGAAGGATTTAGATTCAAAATCTGTTAAAAGGATAGATATTATATAATTATTCAGTTTTCGGAAGATTTCCATCCATGGAAATAACCCAAATCGAGTTCACTATCAATAGCATCTTCACCAGCTGGAATAACGATGAGTCAAAGGAAACTATACATTGAGGGATGTTGAGGAGCCATGATAACCACAATGAAGTCCTTTCTTGCATCCATACATTCATGAGTTTTCTTCCTCTATTCATTACTCCATGAATTACCAATGAAAAAGGTTCCAACGACTTCAATCCTATTCATTAGACGATAGATGCCTTTTATTCTGATCTTTCTTTCACATTCTTAATTACTTTCATACGTCTTATTCAAATAAAAGAAGCTGATTACATGTGAGAGATTTTAGAAAATAAAGATACATGTTTTGCATTCCTACTTCAAAGCTGATTTGCAGCATCAACTGCATCCTGAGATTTTAAAATGGACAAGGTATTAAAAGTCCAATTGGTTGCACTATGAATTATTGTCCACCCAGCAGACTTTGAACCTTTCATGTATGCACAGCTTCCAACCAATTGAATAGGTTGGATTCATCGTCACTTTGTGCAAAAATCAGCCACATCTACTTGTTGTTAGGACCACATTTATATATTTTGCTATTTATCAATGACTAGAAACTGTTTTCTATGATGTGGCCCACCTAATTAGTAGATGGGGTTGATTGGTGAGGCTAACCTATTGGAAGGGTCTGATGTCACATGTACTTAATATGTTAGAATCTATGAGTTTGGCGGAATATAACTCTAGTAAAGAAATTTCTAAGATTGAACTACTAGAAACAATTGATAATTTAACTCTTGAAATGTATAATGAGAATGGGTTGAAAGCGAATGATGTAATTGAAATGTTTAATGAGAATGGGTTGAAAGCGAATGATGTAACGTGTTACATATCTTCCTAACATCCGATTTCTACATCTAATCTCCAACGTAAATTTTTGTTTTCATGGAAGGATAAGAAGAAACTAACATTCATTTTAAAGCTTTTTGAAATTGTCCGGATTTTTAATTATTCAATCAATCATCTTTAAAACTAAGGAAATTCATAGGCAGTATAATGAAATTTGTATTAGGTGATCCATGACTGTCCCACATCTATTGAAATCATCAAAAGTGATACGAGCCTTTGGCTCATCTTTGCAACCAACGGCACTTGCCAAATGCATCTCATTTACTCATATCAAAAGTGATGAATCATATGACACAATTACACTAAGTTTTCAATGACTAATTATCTTTATGTGGATTAGGGGTGACCATGCGGCCCGTCTTTGGATAAGTCCTGCACGTAGTAGCTAGCCTGTGGGCCAGGCTTAATCTTGATGTGTTAAGCCCATCAATTTTCAGGTCATTCTTAGGTTTAGCTCATATTAGCCTGACCTGGCGTAGCCCGACGTCATGATTACGTGTTTTATTCTATGTAAATCCTGTTCTAATCATCGGCTTAGCAACATATGCAACTTGCATGTTGACCTTGGTTTTCGTTTTCTAAGTGTTTATTTCTTTATGCATGTGAGGCTCATGTCATCAAGGAATAGTCTAGGAATATTAATGGTGGAAAATAGGGATTTCATCAATTTTTGGGCCAGACAGGTTTTGGCTGAGTCCCAACCAATTTTTTAAGGCCTGGGCCTTGGTCCTGCTGCTATAGGCCATGCTAAGCTTGGGCTGGTCTGGGCCAATCCTGGCCCAACACAAATGCAGCCCATTCTCACCCCTAATGTGGATATGCTATTAATATTGATATTTGAATGTCCAGGCTTCTAGGAACCATGCCATGAAAGCTTTTTAGAGTTTAGAATGTGGAATTTCTTGTTCCAGTGGGAGAATGGTTAGTTGATTTGATGGACCCCTAGAATTGGATGAACCTTGCCGTAAAAAGCAAACAATAGGTTTCCCTTCTCCTTATTCTATTTCATAGATATTTCTATCATGTAACAATTAATTTAGTGAAAGTACGGTGTATATGAAATAAATAACGTATTGCCATTAATGTACTTGTCTAATACAAAATGAACATCATACGCAATGGAAGTGGATTAGGCCTTTGGAAGGCGTGCCACACATGGCAAATTGCATTTGTGTGGGATGATTGAAACCAAGCATCCCTTGGGCTCCGCCATTGATTGGCTCCTAACTGAATTTCGCTTTGATTGGACTATCTCAGCCATCAAAGGGAACACTGTCTTTGATTGGCCCCTAACTGATTGTACTATCTGAACTATTTAATAAATGGGCCTCTCCCTGCTTAATGTCAGTCCGTGCTTGTCTTCTAAAATTTCCAAATATTCTGAATTTTGGAACTTGGCCCACTCACTAGTGGAAACATGAAATTGACTGTTTTGATGCAGTCAATTTGTCCCATTTGTCCCATGTGATTATGGACTGATAGTGTATATATTTGCGGTCCTAACCTTTTACTTTGTATATTTCTCTTCTCTAGCAATTAGGGGGAAGGAAAATCATCTCAAATTCTCTAAAATAATGATCATGCACAAAAAAATCAAATCCCATGCACATCATTGCCGACCAATGGAGGTGTTCCTCTACAAGCTCTTAGACGTCCCACTGAGGGAACGTTTAGAGGATAAATAATAGGCAATTGTAAAAAGATACTCTAATGACTGAAGAGACTTCCTTTTAAATAAGAAAATGCCTAATGTTGGGTAGGTTAGCATTTATTGATACAAGGTGCACTCATATCTTAACCGTTCCTTTGCTTCCCACCCTTTTTTTTTTTTTTTTTAAATTATTTTTAACACACGCACACACAACCCCACACACTCATGCTAGTGGAATTTCACCACGTATGGGTACTCGAACCCTGACCCGGTATTGAAACTCCTGAGAGTCTACCACCGTAGCAAGAGGTTAAGATTTTCCTATCTATTTTATTATTATTATTTTTTATGTTTACGCAGAGGGACAAACGACACCAATTCCATTGTGTATGTGAAGAACTTGGGAGAGTGACTGATGACGCACATCCATAAATTACTCAAAAATCACATATGAAGTGACGTACAATCAAGTCAAATTAAATTGTCCAAAGTTACTATGATTTCTACTTTACAAAACTACACTTCTTTATTGTCAAATTGGTTGATGTTTATTGAATGATTAAAAATGAAAAAAAATGTATAAAAAATTCAATAGTCTTATTTTGAATAATGAATGACCATGACTCCATGAATCAGCGGCTAGGACTGTGTCGACCAACCTGATTTTGGGACTGTGACTTGGTGACAGTAACCGTGGGTTTTATAATATCATTGGTGTAATTTCAGTTAATGTGTGCTACAGGAATAATATATAAGTGCATGTGTATCAAGTGTCATATGCTTCCAGAGTATCATACAACTCCCCATATAATTACATTGAGCTTTTTCCTACTGTATACCTCACCTTTAAGCCAGCAACCTTATCATGCCCGTCCAAACTTACTATACCAACTAAGCCCCTGGTGTTCGGGCGACTTTTCACCGTCCAAAATACCCCCGCCATTCCTTCCGGAAATGGATTGGCTGGTGTACGAAGACAGCGCTAAGGCTCCTCGAACTCCGAGTTGTACGAACGGTTTAAAAGAGATCAAAGCTACATGGCCCCACAGTTATGTATTTATTATATCCATAATGTTTCTCCATATTTCAAGATCATTTCAGAGCATTATTAAAAAAATAAAAAATAAAAAATAAAAATAAAAATTATACCCAAAGATCAATTGTACCACACCAAAATAGCAACAGGAAAGTTGATTTTCATTGTTAAAAATTTCGTAGGACCCACCATAACATTTATTTTCCATCCAATCTATTTATAAGGTCACATAGACCTGGATGAAGAGGAAAAACAAATTTAATATTGATCTAAAACTTCTGTGACCCCTAAAAGGGTTTCAATGGTAGATGTTCAATCCCCCGTTGCCTTTTACAGTGTGGTCCACTTGATAGTTAGATCTGTCTTATTTTTCGTCTCAAGCCTTAATATGAGCTCGCCAAATAGATGGACGGTTTGGACATAACACATACCTCATGATGGGACCCACAAAAGCGGTGGAGGATTACATCAGGAAAAATAATATGCACCGATATGCTGCGGCAGTACCGCCGCAGCATGGAGAACTTTTTTTTCCCTGCGTTTTTCTCTAATCCATATTTATATAAAGAGAAATGTTCACACACTGGTTAGACCGTGAGTTTTGGTCCAACTAGCTGGACATTTAATTAAAAACTCCCCCCTTTTATACAATGCATACACCTATATTGAGGAATTTTAGAATGCATGTCATAGTTATGTAAAGTGGCATATTTGTTAAGATCTAAGCCATTCACCAGTTAGGATCCACTAAGGAGAATTTATATAGGGACAAAATTCAGATCCATTCATCTTTCAAGTAGGCCACGCCAACGTAAATAGTTTGGAGGGTGAACTTTTCTTTATCAACTATTTCTAGTTGTGTGGTCCACCTGAAGTATGGATGGGCCAGAAATTTGAGCCCTAGGTGTAAAGTGAGGTGACCCATCAGATGTTCAGGATAGATTTAAAATTAACACTATAGTCAGCCTACCTGAAGGGGCCACTCTTTTTCAAAGCATCATTTAAATCACTCGTGGATCGGTATCAGGAGGATTAATTACCAAAACAACGCCACCTCTATGCTAGCATTATTAGCATTAATTACAACTTTAAATTACGCCAAATGGTAATATTTTGGGAACAGGTACCACACGCACTCCCACCTCAGATTTTTTACGGGCCTACTCTTAAATGTATGTAAGATCCACTCCGACCATTAAACGTGTAATCCAGTGATTAGGCTAATCAGTGGTTCAGATGGGCCACACCAATAGGAACAATTAGGAGAGAGATATCCGCTCTTGATTTTTTTCAGGGCCCATCGTAAAGAAACTATGAAATCCGTTCCAACCATTAGATATCACACCAAAATTAAGCCTGAGTCCCAAAAATAAAGTCCATATATGATTCATGTGAGCCACACTGATGGAAATAGTTTAGAGGGTGAACCTTTCCATATACACGGTTTCTAATCATGTGATTCACCTGAACTAAGGATGGGAATGAAATTTGAGACCTTGATCTAACATGGGTGACATACCTAATGGACGGGGTTGATTTCACATTAACGCAATGATGGGCTCACTCAAGCTGTGGGCCCTTTTCCATGCCAAAATGTAATTAGTCTACCATGGAAGCATTTACTTACATTAATTAAGAGAGTTTTTTTTTTCATTAAATGTAGAATGGACTACACACTTATTATAGATTTGGACTATCCAACTAAAAATCAGATCCGTACATTAGATAAATTACATTATCAACTTGTTAAGGGCAAAAAAAAAATGACGATCTTATGATCAAATATGTCAAATACTTATGAAAATAATGGGTTGTTAATAAAATAGTCCAATGATCTAAATTTAACATGCACACTTGTACTTTTCTTAAAAGTGTAGTTTTTTAATTTTTAGCATGTAAGTTCTCCTTAGTGGATCCTAACTGATGAATGAGTTAGATCTTAACACATATGCCACGTTACATAATTATGACATGCATTCTAAAATCCCTCAATATAAGTGTATGCATTGTATACCAGGGAAAAAAATTTTCATTAAATGCCCAGCTAGTTGGACCAAACTCAAGGTCCAACTAGTTGTGTGTGAGCATTTCTCTTATAATATGTATATATAAGTATATAAAAAAAAAATTCTCTTTTATTTATTTATTTCTTTATTCATTTAACAAGCATATCTCCTAAACCAAAATGAGTTACTTAACGTACCATATATGATTTTAGGGTAGGAGAAGCTACTTTCATTTCACACCACCAACCTGGTTATTTTCCAAGATCCCATCAGGTCAATGGTCGAAAATCCGTTTCATTTTACTTCACGGTCAATTCAATCAGTTTACAGTCAATTTCATTCACTTCGTGGTCAATTTCAATTAGTTCACGGTGATTTTTATAAACTTTCGCAGTCAATTCATTCACTTTGCAATCAATTTCAATCATTCGAAGTCAATTCCATTCACTTCGCGGTCAATTTCAATCAGTTCGCAATTAATTTCATTAACTTTGCGGTCAATTTCACTCAAATTTCCTTCACTTCGCGGTGAATTTCCTTTCTGGAATTGACCGCGGAATGAATGGAATTGACCGCGAAGTGAAGGGAATTGACCGTGAAGTGAATGGAATTGACCGCGAAGTGAATGGAATTGACTGTAAAATGAAAGAATTTGACCGTGAAGTGAAGGAAGTAAATGGAATTCACCACGAAGAGAAGGGAATTCACCGCGAAATGCATGGAATTGACCGTAAAGTGAAGGAATTTAACCGTGAAGTGAAGGAAACGAATGGAAAAATGAATAGAATTGACCGCGAAGTGAATGGAATTCACCGCGAAATGCATGGAATTGACTGCGAAGTGAATGTAATTGACTGCGAAGTGAAGGAATTTGACCGTCAAGTGAAGTGAATGGAATTGACCACGAAATGAATGGAATTGACCACGAAGT